>JASDQU010685433.1:24369-48222 GCA_032191745.1 Picea mariana | reverse complement strand
CCGACGTAACTTATTCCACTTCAGCCTCTACACGAGGCGATACTATCATTTCCACGTGAAGGTAGGAATCTCCCTTTGAAGCCTCAGGAACACCCGCTGCAAACAAAAATGAGTCCCAAGAATTTTGTGTCTCAAGCCTGGCACTTTGGCTACCTCGCATGCCCTGTCTTGAGTCTTGAGGAGTTCCCATGGTACAACAACGTATCTACCTTATGCATGGGTGACTTGACAAATGCCTAAAGAAAAGAATTTGATCAAGCTGGTCTCACGAGACGATTCAGTGCATAACCTCGACTGGTAAGTGGAACACATATAGAACATCTAGAATTTATAACAGAGCGGGAAATGAGTCAAAAAGTGCCAGGGAAAACTGAATGCCTTGCGACAGTATGTCTTAAAGAATTTATGTGTCATGTCCATGCGACGGGTATGATCCGGGGCGTGTGAGATGAAACCGATAGGAGTTGTAGAGAATGTGTGGTACGATCGCATAGATTTCTTTTAAATTCCCCAGCCTCCATAATGAGCTGATGATGGTTGATGCACTTGCTGATGTGACTCATGTTTGAGCAACTTGCCTCGACCTGAAGTGTTTAACGACTTCCCTTATGACAATATCCAACTCTTTTGGAACTTTCTCGTACTTTTAGCACGGAAAATTATTTTAGAATGTAGAAACCTTGGCGAATCTTACTAATCCTTCATATGCCAACTATAAATGATTAGCGATATTTTTGTAAAAATATTCAAATTTCTAAGGATTTTATATAGTTTTTATAAATTTTTGGCAACTTTTAAGGTAAAATAATTTTATCCCATAGAATTTGGGCGAATCATTTTTAAAATAGCGAATCTTGTTTTTGGAAAAACCATGGAAAATTAGCCCATGAGCAAAATTTAGCCTCTAAAATCATCCCTGATGTTCAGCTCTGACATCCTTTCCCGACCCCAAGGGCCAACTGGCCATTGGCGTGACTTTGACTCTCGTGTTTTTCGTACTTGATTGTTCATGCTATGGCGCGCAGATGTAACCCACCCTAACTAAAGAAAAATGACAGTGCTAACAAACATGATGCAGGTAATTCGAAAGGTTGCAGAGATCACGTAAGTATCAAAAAATCAGGCTTAGCGAGATTTACAGGTATGCACCGGTCAAGATTCTTCACGCTTACATCTTTACATATATTTTTCCTAGTATTTTTCTATAAGCCATTTCTAAACGATTTTAATTCCGATTGCAGGAAAGATTCCTCTGACTATCGAGCAAAATTGGCTTCGTAACCTCACTGAGGAATCCGAGAGAAAATAGGTCCGGAGATCAACAAGGTGATGAAGGATATCAAATTTCCCGAGTTCAACACACCCAACGACTTCATCGACTTGTGTGACATATTCAAATCGCATGCCAAGCAAGATTCTTCATGGGCCGAAAAACTAGCAAAGGTGACCGACACAGTGCCAGGACAGGTACAACAATTTATCGAACATCTGATCAGTGCTAGGGCTGTGCTTCAGCAATTAAGTGCTATTCTGATCAAGTATGAGATGCATGTGGTGGAGATCAGATAAGTTTACACACTCCCGATGGAACAAAACAGATTTCCATGGGCCCAAACCTACAAGGATTTGTTCATCAGTTGGTCGGAGTATGAGAAAATTCACCCTTTCAAAGGGATATCTTGAGATGACTGTTGGAAATCTATTAGGAGAGAACGCCACGTGCCGAGTTTTGTTTTGTTTAACTGCACTTTAGTCATTATTTTTTAGTTAAGTTTACATTATAAATAATAGCATCGACCGATCAATCAAGGGTCGATGGTTGTTGCAAGAAACTCTTTTTTTGGTTTGTTAAGAATTATTTCCGAGCTAGATTTAATTGAGAAGTCCTTCTGGACCAGAGACAAAGTTATTTTCATCAAATGCATGTGATATTGGACGTGGAGAAGAACTATTTCCTATATTGTCTCATGAATGATGTTGTAATGAGTAAGAGCAATTAAATCTATTGTCAAGTTATCTGGTGCAATGTTTTGTTGTTCTTTACTTTAATGATGAAGATGAATCGTTGTGTTATCATGTGATGGATGATTAAGTAGGTGGATTATTCTGCTTGCCTTTGTTTTATCGCATATGTGTTTTCTTTCTGATAATTAGTATCTCAGACAGTAATTGGATGCTCACATGGTTAATGTATTATTACTAGGCATGTGGTATAGAATTGTCGTCTGCATGCTTGACTAGCGGGTTATCCGAAGCTCAGCCTCTTCTCCAGTAGTTAAACTTAATTCTATTTTATTTCCAAGTTGGTTTATATTGGCTTACAATCTTACTTCGGTCCCACCTAAGAGAAAATACAAAAAGAGAAAGTCCCAACTAAAGGAGACGCCTTTGCAAGAAAATGTAAAGCCCATCGATTAATTGACCGGATCGCAAGATCTGGAGAACCATTCCACTATTAAACGATGTAGAGTCTAATTGGGCCTCGGTGGCGGGTTTGGTTCCTACTATTCAATTAAATGGATTTAAGACCCATCAATAGAATTGGCACTAGAAGGAGGGCCTGAGAATAAATGGATGAATACATATTTTACATATTATTTCAAACAACCTATAGATTCAAAACAACCCACACGCATGGCTATTCATTCCCAAGACAGCCCACACATGCTGAGTAATCCTGAAATGAGTAACTCACCCCAGCCCGAGGAAGAACCTTTGTACCCTGAAATACCTTATGCTCTTCCTCACGAGGAATTAAATCAATTCATAAGAATCACAAGAGCATACGCCCGAAAGATCAGTGTGTTTTCTTTAGCTCTGATACTACCTCGAAGAAAAAAGATAAGTAGACCAATAGTCGATACTCCCGACGAAGTTTTCGTGCACACGATAGAAGACTTAATAGATTTCGCAATCACCGAAATCCAAGATCTTCTTGACCTGATACCCGAAACACCAGCCGACAACGTCTCTGAATTGGACAATTTTTCAGAAGAGGAGGAGTTTAACTCGGAATATGAAGATATGGAGGACAACAATGACCATAATGAAGAAAGGTGAAACCCACCACTGAAAAATCAACCCTGGCTGGCCAGAGACGCTTTGGCCCTCCCAGGACTAGTCCATAACCTTCTTAAATATTTCAATCAAATATTCACAACCATCTTAAACAAATTCCAACTCGAAGCCAAACCAACTCAGGAGTTTCAAATCGAAGTATATGCTAATGCTCTCCCAACTTCTATTTCCATGTTTGTGAAGAGGGTTGCCAAATGAACCTTAGCTAAGAATTTTGAAGAAGCTAAAACGATAGAAGTCTAGATGAAAGGGTGTAAAGAAGTCCATGCCTCTTTAGTTAAGAAATAATTTCAACCTCCTCCCAGGAGAGGACTCCTTTTGACTAGACCACCAGGGAAACAAGCAGAACATACTCCCGACAAGGGTAATGGAGACATAGAAGATCTACAACGTATGGCTAAGAAATTATCAAATGAGATCATATACATGAAGAGAAACGTAGGGGAAGGAAACCAAGGCCAAAGGCCCTATAATCCTTTCTTTAAAAGAAACCCACCGTTCAAATCAATTGAACTTCCTCCAACTAACTTGAATATCGATCTAGGGAATTTCGCATCTGATTCTTTTTGTACTTATCACCAGGAAAACCACTCTGAAAGAGACTTCCCTCAATGGGTGCATGCCTTGAATTTTATGGCCAACCGGTTTTTAGATGAGATTTCCCTAACCAAACAACCAAGCAGTTTAGTTATGAATGTTGTTGACCAGGAAGAGATTGACCCACCAGAAGATACAACCATGCTATATATGGGATCCTGACCTAATTATGCCTTCCGATGACCTATTTCAGGTTCAAGAACCACCCGCAAAGATCTCGGTTGTGCAAAATAGAAGTAAAGGTCCTCCTGTCTCAGGATCCCACTACCACTCAAACATCAGGAGAAAAGTCAACTCTCGATCACCTGAAAGCACCTTTTCTCCCCATAAGAACCCTATTAGCATCCATACCTGAGAATCACCCAAACTAGAGTACAATGTAGTTGAAGATCTAAAGAAGTTGAAGGCTAATATATCGGTCATGGACATATGTAGAATCCCTCAACAAAAATATTTCTTGTTACAAGCTTTGAAATCAGTAGAAAACCCCATGACAAGCAATGAACAACAAAGAAATATAACTTCCACAGATCTAGTAAATCAACCAACCGTGAATACCTGCTCGGAAGATAAGAAGGGAAAACCTTTTATCCCATCGTTCCTCTTAAAGTTTGAAGTCTTCAAAAGGAACCTCCACAATTATTTGGTAGATTCAGGAGCATCTTCCAACATGATGCCCTTGTCTATTTGCAAAAAAATAAATGTCGTTCCTCTCAAGAGTGATAAACATGTAATACAACTAGACAGAACCCAGGTCAAATTCATGGGTGAAATCAGAGATGTAATGATCAGGATAGCGGCACATCCTAAATTTGTGCAAGTGATTGACATCATTGTAGTAGACATCCCAGAGGCCTATGGGTTATTACTAAGTCGAGATTAGTCTGAGAAGTTGAACGAGTACTTTAGTACAGACTGGGAACACCTTTGGCTACCACTGAAAGGATACAAGAATATGATCATAATCGATAGGGAGAGATACCTGAAACATATGGTCATTGATCTAGAGACCCCGAACGAACCCTCATCCATAGATTTCCCCATCCTAGGAAATTATTCATGCGATTCCTATTTCGAGAACTTCTCCCCTCTTCCAGCTGATGTACCTCTCACTCAGAACTCTGAAGTGGTCTTTCAAGAGAAATCACCAATACCGACAGAGGAAACCCTTTTTTGTCAAGAATCTGTGCTAGAAATCATTGGACAAACGATAGGAGGGAAAAAAAGTAATAAGAAGGAAGAAATGGTTAACTTTCGCTCACAAATTTGGACCATATAGTTTGATGGATCTAAATCACAGGAAGGATAAGGGGCAATGTGCATCCTCATTGATCCAAAAGGTAAACACCATTTCCGGTCCTATAGACTAGAATTCAAATGCACCAATAACACCACCGAGTATGAAGCTCTAGTACAAGGGTTAAAGAAATCCATAGACTTAAATGTCAAAGAATTGAAGGTTTTTGGAGACTCAGAGATTATCGTTATATAAGTGAGGAATACTATACATTTCAATTCCCTACACCTAAATAATTATCAGTAGGAAGTGCATAGGTTAATAGATCATTTTGAAGCTTTTAATATCACCTCGATCCCCAGAGAAAATAATATCCTTGCTAATTCCCTGGCCATGGTTGCTTCAAGGTTGTCACCTCTAGAAGATTATGAAGCCTCCTGATTCAGTGTGGAACTACTCTACAAACCATCAGTGCCCAACAATATTTCTAATTGGAAAGTATTCGAAGGGGGTGAACAGATCATCAACTTTCTGACTAACCAAGATAATTTCAAAGACTTAGCTATTGACAATGAAGTATTCCAGGAACAATCAACAAGAACTGGTCCTCAGACAGGTCGACCTATTGATAAATCGAAGTCTCAAACAATCCTGAAAGGGATAGTTAATTTGGAAAACCTTTTTGACCTGAAGGAACGATTTAAGGGGCCTAAAAATTCAAAGACCGGTAGCTCCTGTCCTATGCATGAAACTATAAATCTCAGAACCCTGGAAAACCCAAAGAACATGAATCTCGAAAAGACTATATCTAAAGAGGAAATAAAGGCTTACCTCAAACTGTTCAGACAATACCAATATGTCTTTGCATGGTCCTATTGAGATCTGAAAACTTATGATACTCACATCATTCAACACACTCTCTCGTTAAGACCCAAAGTGAAACCCTTCCAACAGAATCTCTGAAAGTATCACCCATCCCTGGAACCTCTCATGTATCATGAATTGAAGAAACTTTTGGATGCCAAAATCATCTTCCAGGTTAGACATTCCGCGTGGGTAGCAAATTTAGTTCCTGTGAGGAAAAATTCTGGAGAAATCCGCTTATGTGTAGATTTTAGGAACCTCGACAGAGCTTCAGAAAAGGAAAATTACTCAGTCCCTCCAATGGAGCAACTCCCTCAGACAGTGTCTGGCTCAGATATTTTCTCTCTACTAGACGATTTTTCAGGTTACAACCAAGTTCTGGTTTCAGAGGAAGATCGTTTGAAAACTACCTTCTGAACCAAGTGGGGAACCTTCGCTTATAAACACATGCCTTTTGGGTTAATCAACACAGGGGAGAACTTGCAAAGGGCCATGGACGTAGAATTTCAAGGACTAATCAACAAGTGTGTGGTAGTGTATCTGGACGATGTAACTATGTATTCAAAGAACAGAGAAGAGCACATCCAACACTTAACTCAGATTTTCGAAAGGTGTAGGAGATACGACATATCCTTAAATCATAAGAAAACTATTTTTCAGCATCAAGGAAGGTAAGCTACTATGCCACATCATATCTCAAGCAGGCATTCACATAAACCCATAAAGGATCAAGGCCATAGCTTAACTCTCGTTGCCTCACAACAAGAAAGCTATGCAATATTTTTTCGGGCAAATCAATTTCGTGAGGAAATTCACTCTCGATTTCACGGAAACTATCAAACCCTTACAAAATATGATTCGTAAAGATGTTGAATTTAAATGGGACGATGAACGGAATAATTCTTTCAGCAACATCAAAACTACTATATCTCAAGCCCCCGTGTTACGAAGTCCCGATTTCAACAGAGATTTTTTCCTCTATACTTTCGCCTCCAACCAGTCGTTAGTTGCAGTATTGAATCAGAAGGATGATGACAACAATGAGGCTCTAGTGTCGTTCATGAGTACTAATCTCCAAGGAGCCGAACTTAATTATCCTACTATAGATAAACAGGCCTATGTAGTATATAAGGCAGTAAAACACTTCAGTTCCTACATCCTCAAGAACCACACCAAAGTAATCGTGCCCCACCCTGCAGTCTGATCCCTATTCACTCAACAAGATATGGGGGAAAGAAGAGGGAATTGGATGGCAGTAGTTCAAGAATTTTATCTAGATATAAAACCTGTCGAACTAGTTAAAGGGCAAGGATTGTGCAAACTTGCAGCTGAAACCCAGCACCAAGTAAATGAAGATCCCAGATGGGAGAATGAAATGGAATTATGGTGTGGTGAAGCCTCATACATTTCCCTAGGACAAGAGTGTTGCACCCTTTTCGTCACCTTGGTGAGCAAATAAGAGGTGCTTGCATGCCCAGTTGGGTCTTGCTGAGCAGGACAGTTGTAGAGGAAAGAGTTAGAGAAAGAAAAACAAAACTATAACCAAGAATTAAACTAATACAAACTAAAATCACAAGCATAGGGACATAGAGATAACAAAGACAAAAAGACCCATGTCACCAATGTTTTTAGGTTGATCTATTGATGAAATCAAAGCACCAAGAAGAAAGGGGACTATGAGTCCCTTCTTCCTCCAAGGGAAGGCTCTTGGACCCTCACAAGCTTGCTCTCCTTACAACAAGAAAATGAAAATGGTGATGAAAGAACTCCTTGCAAATCCACTCAATGGAGAGGTGGATTGCTTAATGAAATGGTGCCAATGTGTTCTTGTCAAGGATGGAGTCCTTAAAACAATCTAGGCAGCATAACATTACTTTGAATTCCTTGAGAAAATGAGGTACATTCATGGCTTTTTATAGCATTGCATTGGGTTATTGTGTAACTCCTTTGTAGTGTGAAAAGAGGCCATTTAGGGCATTATTAGGTCTTTGACCAGCCCACCATTCGGATCCAGCCCGGATTTGGAGGTCAAATCGGCTTGGGAGCTGAACCAGAAGTGGTTGGGAGGTCGACCACATTCATAAATGCACCGTTTAGTAGGTGCGCGGATTTTTGCGCTAACAGCCGCGCATCATGCGCGTATGCGCGCATTCTACGTTTATGTTCTGCGCATGTGCGCGCGCGTCCAACTTCTGTAAAGCGCTCTTCAATTTTTCACTACTTTGTATAGTTTTTTACCCTTTTTGAATGATGTGAGATTAATTCAGGGCCATGAATGACTTCATTACTGTTTGACGATGCTGAGTTCTTGTAACCATGTGCGGACGAAATTTCAGTGATAACAAAGAGTCTTAGTATAACAATTTAACTTATCTCCTACACCATGGGACTTGTCCAGAAAATCTCAACCCTAGGGAAAGGAGAGCTCTCAGGTTAAAATATTCACAATATCACCTCATAAATTCAGTACTCTTCTGGATTAATTATGATGGGGTACTATTAAGATGTCTTGAACATGAAGATGCAGACAAAGTTCTGAAGGAGGTCCATGATGGCCTTGCCGGTGGAAATTTCACAGGAAACACCACCACTCATAAGATATTGAGAGCTGACTATTATTGGCCCACCTTGTTCAAAGATGCTCACACCTACGCTAGAAACTGTAAAACTTGTCAAGTAAGTGCTCGGAGGGAGAAAAGAGCGGCAATCCCACTCCAACCAATGACTGTCTCTAGGCCTTTTAAGCAATGGGGGTTGGATATCATAGGAGAAATTACACCCAGTTCTTCGAAACAACACAAGTACGTTATTACTGCCACCGATTACTTCACGAAGTGGGTATAATTCATTCCTCTGACTCATGTAAACGAGAAGGTGGTGATCCAGTTCATAGAACAACAACTAATCACAAGGTTTGGGATCCCTTCTGTCCTAGTTTTCAATAATGCAGCTTATATTTTTTCCACCTTATTGACAGAGTTTTTTCTGGACAAAGGAATCATAATTAGGTACTCTGCAAATTATTATCCACGGGGAACAGGGTGGCAGAATCAACTAATAAGAACCTAGTGAGAATATTAAAGAAGACAGTTGTAGATAACCAAAGGAATTGGCATAATCTAGTCCATAACGCTCTATGGGCCGATAGGGTCACACCCAAGGAAGTTATAGGAAATTCCTCATACTTTCTGGTTTACAGGAAAGAAGCCATTCTCCCAAATGGGCTATATCTTCCATCTCTTCAACTAGCCCAAGATTCTAGCGGGGAACCTTCATCGGTCATGCAACAAAGAATTGATACTCTACTCATTCTAGAAGAAGACAGAGAAAAGGCTAAGTCAAAATTCCTAGCTCACCAATAGATAGTGAAAATATGGTTTGATAAGCATAAGGCTAAAGAGAAAATTTTTGAAGTAGGAGACTTAGTCCTAAAATGGGACAGGGCGAATGAGCCTAAGGGAAAACATTCTAAGTTTCAAAATCTATGGCTCGGACCTTTTCAGGTGACTAAGAAGATTGGGGAAGGAACTTATCGGTTGCATAATCTGAGGGGGGAACCTGATGCCCTCCTAGCGAATGGTCAAGCCCTAAAACAATATTTCCAATAATAACCAAAAAAAAAAAAATGAAAATGTTTTGTGTTTTGTATGAGTGTTTCCATGATTGCGAATACATTTTTTTTGTTGTTTTCTTTTGCTTTCTGGACTTTTTCCCTTTTAAAGGTTATGTTTAGTGAGAAAATGGTTGACCTTAAATCATGCGACATAGCCAACTCTTTTCCCAACTCATTGCTCACATACAAACACAAGAAGCATAGAGGAACTTGTGGTTTCTTTGAGGAGTCCTCTATCTAACCTGTGCAAATGAACAACTTCAGAGAAATTTCATAAGTGTCTGCTTAGTGGTTTGGTAAGACCTTAAGGGAAAGAAGGGAAGATGGAAAGGACGACATGAACCCTGAAGACAAATCTAGCAAAGGATCCACCTTAACCATCTCACTTTGAAAAATAAAAAGACATCATCCTCTCCCACTCGCTCAAGGCATCATGTCAAAGTAAAATTGACATTATCAAAAGAGTGAATAGTAGGAGAGGGTATACAGATATCTCCGTCAAGGCTATGGATGCTCACTGGCAGTGG
This sequence comes from Picea mariana, assembly GCA_032191745.1. NCBI lineage: Eukaryota > Viridiplantae > Streptophyta > Pinopsida > Pinales > Pinaceae > Picea > Picea mariana. The sequence goes on along the minus strand of JASDQU010685433.1, from coordinate 38,306 downwards.
AGCAATGTCTGTGATGTCGGGGTGACTCCATTGAGGCTATGGATGCTCGCTGGAAGCGGAGCAACACCGAATCAAGTGGATAAAGGTAACTAAAGGCTCTATGCCAGTGAATGCTTCGCTATAATTTTGTAAAAAGGGGCATGAGTCGGGGCTACAGGAAACAAAGGAGGAATAAAGGTTAAAACCCCATGGGAAAACCCGGAAGCATCAACCAAAGAATTTCAAATGCAAGGGTAAAAGAGGCTTTGATTCAAAACCAGCTAAGTTCTCCACCAACTTTTGCATCAGTCGAGCCCTAAAGGAGAAACATAGATTCTTCTTCCGCCCAGTAAGTCACCATTTGTTGAACACTCAACACACCCTAAAAATCCCATGTCAAAGTTTACTTTTTTGGTACCACTTGAACTGTTGCACTGTCTAATTTGACCATAGTATGAAAAAATGTTGCCTCTGCTTATCATTTTGTTTTCCATTTAAGTCTTTCAAAGTTTGTTTGAGCATGCAAAAACCAATAACTTAAAAGACTAACATCTAAATTAGAGAATTGATAGTCAAAACTTTCCCTGACGTGCTTAAAAAAATCAGCATCGGGAAGGATTGAGCGTGAAAGAAATCACTTGAGAAAACCAAGGTCGTCGAGTGCCGATCTTCGTCGGCATCGACAAACAAAAGATGCTCTTTCGCGACAAGCGTCACGTAAGGATATCGCTGACAACCGATTCCCTTCGGCGTCGGTAAGGAGCGAAAAGAGTAGGCGTTGCACGAATAAAGGAAAGATATCGTTGATCGTCAACTTCTGAAACGTTTTCGGTATCGGGGTTTTTTCAAGGACGTTAACTCACAAGGAAGACACACGATAGGTTTATTTCCAAAAGCCGACCTCCGATACCTTTTCAGCATCAACAATCCCAAGTTTAGCTTAAAGCGCTCGACTTGAACAAAGTCCTGAGTCTGACCATTACCCGTAAGCTAAGTTCTTGGTCTTTATAAGCTTGTATCCCGAGTCAGTGGTGCCACATCAGTACCGTACGATGAAATCAATCGATGTCGGGGGTTTTTCGTATAAGGATATCAATGAAAAACAAATAAAATCGGAGAAACACTAAGTACAAAATTGGGATTAACTTACAAGAAACTTAGACAAAGAAAAAAGTAGATTCATACACAGAGAAAAAAACGATGCATTCAACTACTATGACCAGAATCCTTTCATCAAAATCTCGAGACTTTTTAGATTACACTCCCATCGAGATCAGGTTACATACAATAGACATTGTCTACACCTTTTGTCCAACCAACCCAGTTACATTGAGGACATGAAAATTCTCACAAGAAAAAAGGGAAGACTATCAAAATTTTGCGTCACGTCTGAGAATACAAAACAAAGTCTGCCCATCATGCCTCTTCTATGTGCGGACTTTCTCCCTGGCTGCCTCGTGTTCTCGGAGGTGTTTTCATCTTATTTTCTTCTGATACCCTTTGTGCTTCCCGTAACTGCACGATCATATCTTGTGATTCCCGAAGATGTCTCTTGAGCCAAGTTGTGTTCCCTTCACGACCCTGTGGCCCTGACAGCTCAAGGTTCTTTGCCACCAATTGCCGACATAATTCTTTATTCTCCTGGTAAAGTTTAGTTATAGCGAGTTGTGCATGCTTCAGTTGTGAATTAGTTCCTCGAACGTTAGAACCCGAGGCTTCTCTCTTTCCTGTTTGGCTCCCGCTTCCTCAAATTGTGGTTCTGACAGGCTCTAGCCGAATAGCGTGCATTAGGATCTCCTCGACGGCTGATCGTGCGCACGACTCAATCAGGATTTGGTCCCCCCTCCCAACTTTTTTTTTTTTGGGGCCTTCCCCTCCTTTGCGATATTTGTTTTTGAGGAAGCGTGGCTTCGAACCTATGCCCTTCCAACATAACTTCTTCCACTTCATCCTCCGCACGAGGCGATACTATCGTTTCTGCGTGAAGGTAGGAATCTCCCTTTGAAGCCTCGGGAACACCCGCTGCAAACAAGAACGAGTCCCAAGCATTTTGTGGCTCAATCCTGGCGCTTCGACTACCTTGCAGGCCCCATCTTGAGTTTTGAGGAGTTCTCATGGTGTGACAACATATCTACCTTATGCATGGGTGACTTGATAAAGGCCCAAAGAAAATAATTTGATCGAGCTGGGCTCACGAGAGGATTCAGTGCATAACCTCGACCAGTAAGTGGAACACATACAAAACATCTAGAATTTATAACGGAGCAGGCAGTGAGTCGAAATGCGCTAGGGAACACTGAATGCCTTGCGACAGGATGTCTTAAAGAATTTATGTGTCATGTTCGCGCGACGGGTATGATCTGGGGCGTGTAAGATGCAGCCGATAGGAGTTGCAGAGAATGTGCAGTACGATCGCATTGATTTATATTAAATTCCCCAGCCTCCATAATGATTTGATGATGGTTGATGCACTTGCTAATGCGACTCCTGTTTGAGCAACTTGCCTTGACCTGAAGCATTTAACGACTTCCCTTATGACAATATCTTACTCTTTTGGAACTTTCTCGTTCTTTTATCACATGTTCGGCTCTGACATCCTTTCCCAACCCCAAGGGCCAACCGACCACTGGCATGACTTTGACTCTCATGTTTTCCATACTTGATCGTTCATGCTATGGCGCATGGATGTAACCCACCCTAACTGAAGAAAAATGACGGCGCTAACAGAGATGGTGCAGGTAATTCGAAAGGTTACAGAGATCACGTAAGTATCAAACAATCAAGCTTACGAGCTTTATAGGTATGCACCGGTCTGGATTCTTCACGCTTATGTATTTACATATATTTTTTCGATTATTGTTATGAAAGCCATTTCTAAATGATTTTAATTCCGATTGTAGGAAATATCCCTCCGACTATCGAGAAAAATTGGCTCCATAACCTCGTTGAGGAATCTGAGAGAAACTAGGTCTGGAGATAAAAAAGGTGATGAAGGATATCAAATTACCTGAGTTCAGCACACCCGACGACTTCATCGACTTGTGCCACATAGTCGAATCGCATGCCAAGAAAGATTCTTCATGGGCTGAAAGACTAGCAAAGGTGACTGACACAGCGCCAGGACAGGTACAATAATTTTTGAAACATCTGATCAACGCTCGAGTTGTGCTTCAGCAGTTAAGTGCTAGTCTGATCAAGTATCGGATGCATGCGGTGGAGATCGGAGAATTTTACGCACTCCCAATGGAACAACACATATTTCCATGGGCCCAAACCTGCGAGGAGTTGTTCATCAGTGGGTCAGAGTATGAGAAAAGTCACCCTTTCATAGGGATATCTTGAGATGACTGTTGGAAAATTGTTAGGAGAGAACGCCATGTGGTGATTTTTGTTTTGTTTAACTGCACTTTAGCCATTATTTTTTAGTTAATTTTAAATTATAAATAAGAGCATCGACCGATCAATCAAGGGTTGATGGTTGCTGCAAGAAACTCTTTTTTTGGTTTGTTAAGAACTATTTCCGAGCTAGCTTTAATTGAGAAGTCCTTCTGGACCAGAGACAAAGTTATTTTTATCAAATGCATGTGTGATTGGATGTGGGGAAGAACTATTTCCTATCTCATCTCATGAATGATGTTGTAATGACTAAGAGAAATTAAATCTATTGTCAATTTATCTGGTGCAATGTTTTGTTGTTCTTTACTTTAATGATGAAGATGAACCGTTGTGGTATCATGTGATGGATGATTAAGTAGGTGGATTATTCTTCTTGCCTTTTTTTTATCGCATATGTGTTTTCTTTCTAATAATTAGTATCTTAGACAGTAATTGGATGCTCACAAGGTTAATGTATTATTACTATGCATGCGGTATAGAATTGCCGTCTGCATGCTTGAGTAGCGGGTTATCCCAAACTCAGCCTCTTCTCCAATAGTTAAACTTAATTCTATTTTGTTGCCAAGTTGGTTTATATTGGCTTACAATCTTACTTCGGTCCCACCTAAGAGAAAATACAAAAAGAGAAAGTCCCAACTAAAGGAGACGCCTTCGCAAGAAAACTTAAATCCCATTGATTAATTTGTTGGATCACAAGATCTGGAGAACCATTTCACTATTTAATGTTGCAGAGTCTAATTGGGCCTCGATGGTGGGTTTGGTTCCTACTGTTGAATTAAAGGGATTTAAGACCCATCAACAGGTGGTATCGGGTAGACATCTAGTGCTTGATCTTGAAATTCTCAGTAATGGACCAAATAAGTTGATATGTGAATTGGGTCTCTTGGTTGGTGACTATCTCTTGGGGAACCCTGTAGTCGATGGAAATTTCTTCATATAAGAAGTTAGCCACTACTTCCTTTGTAGCCTTAGACAATGCTTTAGATTCAACCCATTTGGCTACATAGTTAGTGCACACCAACATGTGCACCTTCTACTTTGATGGTGGGTTGATGGGCCCCACAAATTCGAGGGCCCACTTCTCAAAGTGCTCTATCTGGATCTGAGATTGGAGTGGCATCTCATCTGATTTCACTGATAGTCCCATCCTCCGACACTTGTCGCAACTCTTGACATATTTGTTGGCATATTAGAAGATAGTAGGTCAATAATACCTCAGGTGCAGTATATTATTTGTAGTTCTTTTATCTACAAAGTTCCCTCCACAAGGTTCATAATGACATGCTTTTAGAATTTCATAGGTTTCATCTTCCCGAACACAATGCTCGACAATATGATATTTTCTAGTACAAAAGAGATATTCGTTGATATAGGAATACATGCTGCTCTATCAGATGACTTGTTGGCATTCTATCGGTGACAGATGTTGTGGAATCCTATGTACGTCCAAGTAGTTAGTGATATCTACAAACCATAGTGTGTTAGTGGATAGAGAAAACAAGTGTTCATCTGGGAAAGTGTCTTCCATAAGGATGAATTATCCTTCATTGGTGAGCCTAGAGAGGAACTTGGCAACTATGTTCTCCCTCCTTGGCCTATCAATAATTGAAATGTCAAAATCATGTAATAAAATAAACCACCTGGTCACCCTGCGATTAGTGATGAGATTATTCATGAGGCAATGAATGGCAGAGTGGTCAGTGTGCACAAAGACATAGTAACCTGTGATATAATGGTGAAACTTATTAATGGCATATATGAGAACAAGAAAATAATTTTCAGTTACCATATAATTATTTTCAGCAGGGGTAATAATAGTATTGTTGTAATAGATAGCATATGGTCATTCTAGAACAACCCCAATGGTTGTATCCTAGGAATTCGTATAAATATGGAAAGGTAAGGACCAATTTAGAAAAAATGAAAGTTGGTTGTGGCATAAAAGAATGGGCCATATGTACTTTGACAACTTGGCAAAAATCAGTATCAATCATGTAGTAAGAGATATGCCAAAGATTAAAAAAACCTTCAAACACGGTTTGCAGGCAATGCCAACTTGGAAAACAACCAAGGGTGAGCTTCAAGACAAAGGAATATGAAACATTGAAGCCATTGTAACTTGTTCATACAAATCTTTCTGGACCAAAAAGAACAAAAATCTTGCAAGGAGAAAGCTACTTTATGTTACTCATTGATGATTATACAAGAATGACTTGGGTTACATTTCTCAAAAATAAATCTGAGGCATTTGAAAAATTTAAATCATTCAAAACTTTAGTTGAGAATGAGAAAGATCTTAAAATCAAATGATTGAAGTTAGATAATGGAGGTGAATTCACATCCAATGAGTTTGAAGAATTATGTGAAAAACATGGAATAAGAAGATAGTATGCAGCTGTAAAAACTCCTCAAAAAAATGGAGTATTTGAAAGGAAAAACAAACATGTACAAGAGATTTCTAAAACAATGTTAAATGAAGAAGGATTATAAGACAATTTTTGGAGAGACGCAATTCACATTGTTGTTTACATTCTAAATAGAGGGAAAATCAGAGTTAATAGTGACAATACACCCTATGAATGTGGAAAGGTCGACCAACATCTGTCAAACACTTTAGAATATTTGGAGAAAGTGTTACATTAAATGAGATGATGAGAATATAGGCAAATTTGACTTAATAACAGATGAAGGATTTTTTCTTGGTTATTCCTTAAGAAAAAAATCATATGGATGTTACAATGAAATACTATAGAAGATTGTTGAGAGCATAAATGTCAGAGTAGATGAAGAAAAACCACACAGGAACCAACTAGAAGAAGAAGAAGAAGAAGAAGAAATGGATTACATCAAAGAGAAGGAAGAAGAATATGAAGAAGAAAAACAAGAAAATGAAGAAGAAGAAGAAGAAACAAAACGCCAAGAAAATAAAAAAAAAAAAAGCATCAAGTTTTGTGCAGAAAGATCATCCAAAAAACTCAATTCTTGGTGATAAATATGTTGGGACTCAGACTAGGAGAAAATTGGAAAGAAGTTCTGAATAGATGAATCTTTCTTTCATGTCCAAAATAGAGCAGAAATGCTTTGTAGAAGCCAGTAATGATCAACATTGGATAAATGCTATGGAATAAGAGTTAAATCCAATTGATAAAAATCAAACATGAGAACTTGTCCCAAGATCCAAAGATAAAAATGTGATTGGCACAAAGTATACATTGAACAACTAGAAGGTTTCTTATTGTCATAAAATGAAGATTATGTTTGCAGATTGAAGAAGTCACTTTATGGATTAAAGCAAGCTCCCAGAGCATGGTATTCAAGACTTGAAAAGTACTTGCAGCAATAAGTTTTCAAAAGAGGAACAATAGATAGTAATATGTACAACAAAATAGACAATGCAGAGATGATAATCATTGAACTTTATGTGAATGATATCATTTTTGGAAGTAATGTTGATAAGATGAGCCAAAAAATTTCATAATAAATGCAAAAAGGATTTAAGATGTCTATGCTTGGAGAATTGCCATTCTTTTTTAGACTGCAGATTAATCAAACCAAAAAATGAATTTTCATTTCTCAGACCAAATATATCAAAGAAATTTTGAAGAAGTTTGGAATGGAAGAATGTAAACCTGTTAGCACACCAATGGTCACTGGTTGTAATCTAAGCAAAGAAGATGAATCAAAGGAAGAAAATCAAACCCTATACAGATAAATGATATGCAATCTCTTGTATGCAATGACTTCAAGACCATATATTATGCAAGTAGTAGGGCTAGTTGGAAGATTTCAAGCAACACCAAAGGAAACACATGTACTAGAAGTAAAAAAGAATATTTATATATTTGAAAGACATGTTGGACTTTTTTATGGTATCCCATAGGAAAAGAATTTACTTTTACAACTTACACAGATGCAAATTGGGAAGGTAGTGTGGATGATAGAAAAAAAACCAGTGGTGGAGTGTTCTTTTTAGGAAACAATATAGTGTCTTGGTTCAACAATAAGCAATCATCAATTTTCCTATCCACAATAAAAGCAAAATAAATTGCAGCAACAACATGTTGTATGCAATTCTTATGGATGAAACAAATGATGAAGGACATTCATGTAGAGTATAATCAACCAATATCAATTATGTGTGATAATACTAGTGCAATACATATCTCCAAGAATCCTATCATGCATTCAAATATAAAGCACATTCCAATCAAGTATCATTTTTTAAGAGAGCAAGTCACAGAAAAGAATGTCAAGATGGAATATATTGGCACAAAGTAACAAGTTGTTGATATCTTTACAAAACCGCTTCCTAGAGAAACATTCGAGTACCTCACACAAAAATTGGGGGTGGTCCCTATACCATCCATTCACTAAAGCACTACAAGGAGCACTAGCTTAGGGGGAGCTGCAGAAAGAGAAGAAGGTGGATGGTTGCTAAAGAGTAATATGTAAGGGGGATAAAATCCTTTTTTTCCATTGATGTCAATGGGGGAGAGTACGTCCCCGAGGTGTAGGACAGTCGATGACGGAGTGTGTTGTTAAGGCCACTCCGTGATGTTAAAGTCACCGGTTCGAAACCTGCGGGGACAAAAAAATCCAACCATGTTAAGGGTTGGTGTGGCTCAGGCCAGGTGGGATTCCCGCCGCACAAATTAACAAACAAAAAAAAATGGGGGAGAGTACAAATATAGGGGGATATTTGCAAAAAGAAAGACTTGACAAGTGTAAAAAAGTATTAATATGATTAAGTGTTTCCATCAATGAAAAAGGGGGAGTTTGTTGGAAATTGTGTTGTCATTGATGCCAAAGGATGTCATTGATATCATAGATAGGGGGAGACAATGAATGCTTTTGTACGTGATGACAAGGAATCAAACCAAAATCAAACAATCGAGGAAGTGTATATACTGCAAATCAAACTAGACATAGGTAATCGAGTATGTAAATAATTCCCATGTACATTGATGGGTCTTTGTATGCGAAGACAAATATGTGTTGTCTAGCGCCTGTAAGTGCTCTTTGTGCATCTAGAAAAAGTGACTGAGCGAGAACAACCCAAGAAATTTCATAACTGCACATGCACGAAGAGAAATAGTGAACGGAAGAAATATAGAAAATGAAGAGTCTTTGTGGTAGAATAATTATAGTTCGATGAAGCTAGATGATGTAGAGGAAGATCTTGGAAGAAATAAGTCCAGTAAGGGAACCGGAGTTGAAGTATGAGGGCACAGTAGAATATTTTCTCAAAATGATATATCCCACATTCGTTGGGAAAACATAGTTCAAAAGGTTTATAATGAAAATGTGAAAGCACATAGTTTGAATGTAAAGGAAGAGTCATGGAACCATGTGAAGTATGTTAAATTTTGGCGTAGAGAACTGTGGACCTAGAACAATACAAATCTTGATCGTTCATCTCTAGAGATCAACGATTAATATCAAATATTGGGGTCCAATACTTGGTGGGCCAACTCAGCCACATCACCATCATGTTTCTAGTAAGACGAGTGCCACATCAGAGGGAGTACACGTCAATTCCATAATAAGCTATTCTCCAGATGCCACGTGCAATTCCACGTGTTAGGATAAATATCGATGCTCTATCATCTAGTACTTGAAGAAGGCATCCACATGGAAGCCACCTCATCTGGCACATCAACATAAGAGATATCTAAAAGTGACTAAGTGTCAAAACATCGTCGAGATAGAGAGCACGACGGAGAATCATAAGTATGTGAAGAAATGAGCATGAACCCATAGACCCACAGACCCGCGATGAAAAGGTTGAAATTTGACTAAGTATGGAAGTCACATGGTAGGATTATGAAAATCGACTAAGTATCAAACATCACGAAGATAGTGATCACGACAGAGAATCAAAAGTATGTGAAGAAATGAGCACAAACCCACAAACCCGTGGACCTGCAGTGAGGAGGTTGAAAATTGACTAAGTATGGGAGATCTGCAGTAGGAGTATGAAAATCGACTAAGTATCAAACATCACAGATACAGTGAGTGTGACAGAGAATCAAAAGTATGTGAATAAATGAGTATGAATCCGTAGACCCGTAAACCTACGACGAGATATTGAAAAATGACTAAGTACCAAGAATCGGTTGAACTAAGATGTCTAAAAAATGACTAAGTATGGAAATGTCTCGTGGACCCATGGTAGGATTTCAAAAAATCGACTAAATATAAGAGACACGTGGTAGAAGTTTGAAAATTGACTAAGTGACAAGAATCAGACGAAAAAATTCAACAAGTGAAGAATTGATATGTCTCACAGAGCATTGTGAGAGTTCGAAAAACAACTAAGTATGGAGAACAGATTGACCGACCCAGAAGGTGAGAGATTCAATGACCTAGGAGGTCACCACGTGTCACATATTGGATGAACCAAAGAGTAAAATATATGATGTCCCAGGAGGTCGCCATATGTCACATATCGAATTACCCAAAAGATGAGAAATCTGACGACTCATAATTTCTTGTACACCCATAGAGAAATGGTTGGAAATGTGTCTAAGTATAGGTGCAAAATGAGTGCGACGAAAATTGAGAGTGCATTCTGAAGATCGTGGAAGTTTGAAATAAAGAAGAGATATGCCTTAGACCCATCGTGAAACCATAAAGATAGATCTTCAATCAAGATGAACCTAAGATATGATCGGATGACGTCTGTGAGATAAAGGTTTGAACCATGTGAGAACTGAATCAACTATAGAAATTAATTTGAAGTCCAAATCATATGGAAGTTGTGCATTGTGGTTACATGTGGTCTCAATGTACTAAATAATATCAACAGTTGAGATCAAATTAAGGATAGATTAGACAGATGTTGAGCGCTAAGGGTGTATTGTGTGCTTTGGTAGAAAATGAAATAAATCAATGGTGAAGATTGAATATTAGTGAGATTTGACAGTTGTTGAGCATCATGGTTCATGTTGTGTGAAGAGAATCAGATGGCACACGATGAAAGGTAATCGAAGGTCGATATCTAAGAAATGACGCAGCCCGATTTTGAGGAGAACTGGGGCCGAATCCATGGACATACTTTTGTATGTGGATAAAGTCACGGAGGTATAAAGTGTATAAATAACCATGTTTGAATCCAGTTCAATTGTGTGAGCATGTGAGAAGTGATGGAAGAGTGAAGGTGGAAATAAGAATTATGGAAGAGAAGCTCTAAGGATTGGAGGTTTGAGGATACCTGTAGAATGAAAGGATGATAATTATATTGTCTAAGGGTGGCTAGGAGGTGCAAGGACAAAGGGACTTCTATAACTACGCAGATCAAGAATTGTGAGGAATAGACAGAGCAATATATTTGTGAAAGTGAAATCTTGAAGGAAAGATATAGTCTGGTATTGTCAATGGATCAAGGAGATTGATTTTTCAATAAATTATTATCTACAAACATGGCTGAGTTGGTGCTCAAATAAGGATATTGGTGTCTCTTGAAGGTTGGTTCCTGTGAATATAGAAACTGTAGGTTGGTGCCTACAAGGAGAAATGAGTTGGTGCTTAGTCAAGGGGATTTGTGTCTCTTGCAGGTTAGAGCTTGCAACCATCATTTCTAAGTAGGTGCTCAGGAGAGGATATTGGTGTCTCCTGCAGGTTGGTGCTTGCAAGCGTTGTAAAAGTTGATTGGTTCCTACAAGATATTTTAAAGAAAATTTGGTGGTTTTCTCCCATTTGGGTTTCCACGTTAAATATTTGTGTACTGTGGATTATATGTTTGAATGTGCATTCCTTGTTAATTGTTTATGACTGGTGGAAAAAAATTGAAAGAATTTGTAAGAAGAGTAAAAATAGTCTTATACGGATTCACCCCCCCTCTCAGTATACGTAAGTGTGCCAACATTTCTGGCTTCGACCTCTTCTTCTCTCGTATATTCTCTTCTCTTTTCTTCTACTCTTTCTTCCTCTATTCATATGTCCACACTTTCTTTGCTTCTTTCTTCTTGGTTACAAATGTGCAAAGGGGGTGGTTCAAAGAGGTAGTTCCTCCATATTCCCTCATTATCTTCAGTGAGGGATCCCAAAGAGCTTCCTAATTTTATCCACACAAGTACATTCAAAATAGATGAATCCACATATTTTAGTCTATTGATAGTAGTATGGTCACATACCAATGGTTATTGGGTTCCTAGAGCATTGTTAATAGTTGTCTTCCTCTTCAACCATTCATACAATAAACAAGGAAACTTAGTAAAAAAAACTTCATGCAAATTTGTATATATATACCTCTATTTCCAACGTTCAACATTGGTTATTAGGTTCTTGGTTTCATGTCATGCAAGCTCATCTTCCTTCTAAGATAACTAATCTTGCAATTTCTTCTGAGATGGATTCCACCTCATTCTTTCCCTTCATCGTGTAATACAAAACCTTCAGGTCCTGGAAACATAACCATTTGTTGGCCCTTTATCAACTCTCCTCACTAGGGGGTTAAAGACCCAGGGTTCATCAAGATTTGACCAACAAAACCCCAAGGTGTGGGAATATTCAATATTTAGTCTATGACTGAAGAAGATCTCACCCAAGGTTCCATGAGAATCATAAATATCGATAGTATTGTGTTGGATGCGAAGGGCCAATGCATACATGAAAACCTCTCAGGTATAAATATGTTCATTTATCCATATGTAAATAACGGAGTAATATGCATCAAAAAGTAAAGAAAAGATATATTCAAACCATAACACACATGATATTGTAGAGAGAAAGGACTCTATATTTCATTCATTAGCTTCAAGTGCATCCAGATACAAAGTCCCATAACAAAGGTTTGCGCTAAGTAATCTAAACTCATACAACAATCATCACAGAGATCTGTGTTATTCCTACTAGTGTCATTCATGCATTCCTATACAGTTCTAACTCTATTACAGACTCATACAAGACTTAGATAAAAACTAGACATGGAACTTGTTCTTTCTATTCTAGTTGACTCTGTGTTACAGTCATGATTTCTTTGTTACAATGCTCCGCTCTCTCCCACTCAACTACTCTACTCCACTCTCTTGAGTGAAAAAAAGATCCACACCCTTTACATGTCTACATGAATCCCCCAAATCTTTCTAGAGCGTGGCAACCTTCACTAACTTTCCAACTCATCCATACCTTTTCCCATGATCATTCGGGTCATTATAATACTCAATTACAAAATATTCTCGAAGATATGCTCAGATTCACTATATGTGGTCTTCTTTTTTATTTCATTCATATAGTACAAAATAGGGTTGGTGCACACAATATTTCTTTAGTTGACACTTATGTTGATCCTTCTTGGCGTTGTGTAGTGTATTTTCATGGGTGTGCGTGTAATATTGATTTTTGGTGTGTATGTGCAACTTCCCCAAAACCTTAGGTGCCAACATATTTCTCCAATGTCAATCCTTATGACTTATGGATTGTTAAGCCCCAAACAAGTTTCAAAGGAAGCTAGTTTTTATTACCTCTTTCAATAGTTGTAATAGGAACTATTTGAGGTAATGTATTTCTACTACACTAAATCATTTTTCATTGTATTATAACTGAAATCGATGCACCCTAATATTCTTTGTTATATCATTACTAAAATCATTTCAACTAGTTGATTTCTCTAAATGATTTTTCATTGTATCATCACTAAAAGTAATGTACCTTATTGATTTTCATTAGGTTACCATTGGAATCAACACAACTACGTTATTTCTCTAAATGATTTTTCACTATATCATCACTAAAATCTATTCATCTTATTGTCTTGCATTAAGTCATCATTGAAACCAACGCAATTGCTTGCTTGATTTAAATCATTTTTCATTGTATTTCACTAAAATAAATATATTATTTCATATTTCTTTATATCATTGCTAAAATCAATGAAATTATTAGTTATATCATTGTTGAAATCATTGCAACTATGTGAGTACTTTAAATAATATTTAAGTGTATCATCACTTAAATCAATTCATTTTATCATTTTGCATTATAGCATTGTTGAAATCAATGCAACTATTTGTTATATCATTTGTTGAGTCATCCCAACTACCTCACTAACTTAAATCATTTTTCATTTTATCATATTTTAAATCAATAAACTATTGTTTTGCATTATATCATTGCTAAAATCAATGCAACTATTTGATTTGTATCCATTATATCATTGCTCAAATCAATGCAAGTATTTGTTTTGTGTTGGTGCTTCTTATTTATAACATAATAAGTGTATTCATAATTTAATGAATTATGTTATCCAAAGCATTTCCTATTGTAAAATGGAAAGCATTCAAACATTTACATTACACATTTTTGGTAATTAATGTCAAAACACATTATGGAATTAAAAGGTGAATTATGAGTTTATGGAATCTTCTCACCAATATTTCTCTTCGGAGATCAATTTTCATAGACCACTCATCAATCCAAGATAGTTTTTTTTTTTTTATCCACCTAGCTATTTGGTTGCTAAAGTCTATGAAGGTATACATACCCTACCCCTTTTGGATTTGAACATATAACCTCTAAGAAGGAAATATGTTCTTAACCATTAAGTCCACTTATATATATAT
>JASDQU010685432.1:17703-50916 GCA_032191745.1 Picea mariana | reverse complement strand
TTCAAATATTATAACTTGCACTAAAAAACATTTTCTTATGTACCTAGCAGTGTTAATAAAAACATTCTCACACAACCTGACAGTGAGGGAAGAAGAGGAAAATGGATTTCCAAAATGAAGGAGTATGATTTGAAGATAAATCCCACCAAGATGATAAAGGGACAAGGGTTGGCTTAACTCATGGCTCAATCAGATCATCAAGCCATTGATTTAAATATTATGACAAAAAATATCATGACAACAGGGAAATGAGAGGATGAAACATCAGAACCATGTTCTGAGGTGAGTCTTAAGTTCGTTGAATTCAATTGGTGCAAATATGTAATTTTCTATATTCATCACTTAAGTTTCTCACCAACATGGGACAAAGCCAAGGTCAGGTCCAACAAGATTAAAGTTGTGGAGTACTACATTGCGGGAGAAAATTTGTTATGGAAAGATCCAGTAGGGATACTATTGAATTTCCTTACTAAAGAGGAGACTGAGAATATTATCAATGAATTTCACAAAGGGTTATGTGGAGGTCATCATGCATGGAGAGATACTATGTACAAAATCCTTAGAACTAGTTATTACTGGCCCTCATTATTTTATGATGTAAATTCCATGGTTAGGGCCTCTGTAGAGTGTCAGATGTTTGCAAGGAAACACAAATTGCAACCTCTACCACTTAAACCCACCAAATCAGAAACACCTTTCCAACAATGGGGTTAGATTTCATTGGTGAAATTTACTTGAATTCAAGTGGGAATCACAAATGTATCTTGACAGCCACACACTACTTCACTAAATGGGTGGAGTCAATCTCCACCAGGGAAGCAACTGATAAAGTCATAATCAAGTTCCTTGAGGAGAACATTCTAGCAAGGTTTGAATGCCCCAAAGATATTATAACTGATAATTCCCAAGCTTTCAAATCTTCCCAACTACTGTAGTTTCATCAAAATTACAACATAGAGCTGGGACATTCTGCTGCATATTACCCATAGGGAAATGGCTTGGCTAAGCCATCCAATAAGAATCTAATTAGGATCATCAAGAAAGTGTTGTCCCAAAACAATACGTCTTGGGATTCCCACCTAAAATATGTTCTCTAGGAAGATAGAGTAAGAATCAAAAGGTCCCTTAGTACATCTCCATTTCAGCTAGTCTATGGACTAGAAGTTATTTTTCCTATTTAACTCATCTTTCCTGTGATGAAACTTTTGCAAGAGGAAGAGGCAGAGTCAGATGATATGCACAAAAAAATTAACCAACCGATTGAATTCCAACAGATAAGGGATCAAGTTCAACTGAGATCTCAAGCTCATCAAGAAAAGATTAAATAAATTTTCGACAAGAGATCCAAGGAGAGAAGCTTTATGGCAAGAGATCTAGTCTTAAAGTGGGATGCCAGAAGAGAAGAAAAGGGAAAACATGGAAAGTTTGATAACCTTTGTCTTGGACCTTTCTGGATCGGTGCAGTTTAATATAACAACACATATGACCTAGCATAGTTCGATGGCAAAGTATTTGGGGCTCTCTTCAATGGGAGGTTCCTCAAACACTTCATGTATTATTAAAGGATACAAAGTTCCCTACCCTATACATAAATAAATAAATAATTCATTCATGTTATGTATTTTTAATTTTACTTCATTCACCATATTTTTCACAAGAAAGGAGTTAGGGTTTCAAATTTAAGTTGTTGACAAATTTTGTTTCACCTCTCGAATCAGTTTTTCACATGCATGGAGAATAAATTATTTTAATGTAGACTCCATAACCCAACATGAGAAGGCACTCAGTCTACATTTCTTAGGATACCATAGGGGTATGTTGTACCCGCTAGAGCCGATGTTAGTACTTGTTTCTATCCATTCGTTAGCATGCACCATGATCAAAATTAAGGGGTCAAAGTTCAAGAGAAAAAGGGTCTAGGGAGAGGTTATGGAGTTCACGCATCAGAGAATCAATGCATGTGTTTGGGTGCCAATAACATTATAGTTAAAATCAACCCCTAAGGTCTCGATACTGAGTTTCAACACTCATGCACTTATCAAGAGTGTGAAAGGTGCTTATCTCATCCAAATCTGTTAGATTTGGTAGCTTAGAGGTACTTCTACATTGGCAGCGCCCAACATGCAGAAGTGACCAAGCACATGTTCTCCCTAGTAACTTTATAATATGTTTTTATAAAGTAACTTTATAAAGTGTTTTTATAAAGTAACTTTATAAAGTGTTTTTATAAAGTTGGATCTTTTAATTTTTAAGTGTAAAAGTGACTTTATCATATAATGGGTCACTTAGTGACCTAAGTGACCTCAATGAATGATTAAATCATGACCATTGATCTCATGAGGGAAAGATATAATCTTGACCGCCAATATCATTGGAAGACAAAGGGTTAGGTAATTTACATTTCAAAGTTAGATAAAGGTAGCTCATGAGGGAGAGAGAGGCACACTTTTTTAGGAGAGTTTAAGGGAAGGTGAAGGGGCATGCATCCCAAGAAGGCTTCATTGCTTGGAGAGAAAGAGCTTCAGTAGTGGAAGTTGGCATGCATCCCTGGGAGAGGGATTGACAAGCACTTCAAGACAACTTCAGCATTAAAGTGTATCAATACCATACAACATGAAGGTTGTACAACATGGTTTTGTGGAGGATGTACAACAAGTTTTGTTTTCTTTGTAGATACAACCATGCACATAAATCAAGGTTGAGTTTAGGAACAAATTTCTAGGTGTTAACTCAACTGCTAACAAGTCTGTATATTGAAGTATTGTTTTGTACCTCTTCTAGGTATGAAAAACAAGTTTTATTTATGTTGTTTGTGACTGTACAATTCGTACATGAAGTATAGTTTTGAATTCAAATTGTACTACTCAAGAAACAAGCGAATTTTTTGCTCAGATAGAGTGGAAGTACAGTTCATTAATGTTGAATATTTACTGCTATTATACTCATAATTTTCTCTAGAGTTGAATAATGAAACATTTTCCTTAAATTTTTCATTTTTCCTATGTTTTATTCAAGGGGCATTGCCCATATTTTTATGTGCCAAATGGAAGAATTTGTCTACTATTTAGTTATATTCCGTTGTTGGTTTTTAGTTTTAGATCTATGATATTTGTGTTTCTTCTCATTAAGTACAGTTCATTATTGGGTTTTAATTCTTTATTGTTGAAGCTTAATAGGAGGTTGAAATCAATGTATGCCATATTGAGTTTCTAAGCTATTTTATACATGGTATCGGAGCAGGTGCTCTGAAGTTCAGTGGAATTTTTGGCACTTGGGACAATAAGTGATTTGTTGGGTTATTTTCTTGAAGAAGGGTAAAGAGGGTTCTTTGTCAGGTGGACAAAGATGACTTCCAACATTAGGTTTGAAAATATGTTGGAGGATATCTCCAACTACCTGGAATGGAAGGTGAGAATCACAAGTGTTTTCAAGGAGAATAAGTTGTGTTCATTTGCGAACACCATCGTTCCAGTACCTACATCATATACCATAGCTATGGATGTTCTTGAAGTGAAGGAAGCCAAGACTCAGATTCATTTTGGATGGAGTCAAAGACCACCTTATTCCACACTTGGCTAAGAAGAAGACATACAAAGAGATGTGGGATGCACTGAAAGGTTTTTTTGAGGAAAATAACGAGAACAAAAAAATGGCTCTCTGGGACAAGCTCCATAGTACTAGGATGGAAAAGGGAGAGAGCATGGCCTCCTACCTCACCCGATTTTCATAGGTGAAGGACTAGTTGGCAGTTGTCAGTGAAGTTATTCCAGACTCAGAGTTGGTGCGTATAGCCCTCAAACACTTCACCAAGGATTGGGAGGTTTTAGTGAAGTGCATGTTGGGGAGAGATAAGATCCATGACTGGAGCATATTGTGGGATGAATTTACATTGGATGAGATCCAGGAGGGGTCTTGGGAGAAGGAAGTGGATGGTGTAAACGACAAGAAAGTTTCTCTTTTGGGAAAGAGAAATGAGAAGAAGAAGGACATGAGAAAAGTGAGATGATTTTCATGTCACAAGACTGGTAACTATGTTAGTCAGTGTCTGAACAAGAAGAAGAAGAAGAAGGAACCAAAGGTGTCAGCATCAGCAGAGATTGTTGATTTTGTTGAGAAATATGAGAATGAGTTTTCTCTCATGACTGGTCCTATGGGCAGTGGTTGCCTAATGTTCGAGAAAATTGAAGTTTGGTTCATGGACAGTGGAGATTCTCAGCATATGATGGGAATGAGGTCAGTGTTCCTTAGTCTTTCATAAACAAACTCAAACTGCATTTTTGACATTGGGGCTAGCTGACAGCTTGAAGTAAAGGGCATTGGAAGTGTTATATTTGAACTAGAGTCAAGATGTTTTCTGGAGGTTATCGAGGTGTTGTATATACCGGAGATGACAATTAATTTACTCCCAGTGTTAGTTCTAGAGGTATATAGATTTGGAGTTGAATTAGACTATGGTTGGGTATTGTTATATCTAGAGGGAGCGAATCCATACACAACAATGTTGCTTGGTCTCAGGTATGAGAGGATGTACAGGTTGTTGGGATGACCTTTGTTTGGGTCTAGTGGATTTTTGGATTCAAATTCTGTGTTGGAGAGTAGGAAGGTTTCATAAGAGAGAGAGTTGATACCTAGGACTCAATCCTCTTCTGGGACTCTCAGAGGAATCAACATGAATGATTCAACACATACTAATGCTCAATAGAGAGTGTAGTCTCCTAGGAGCATGTATTGAATTCATGGATCAACATAGGTAGAACAGAGGCTTCCAATGTAGTGTGAGTAGCGGATTTCTATTTGGAGGGAGGAGAGGCTCATATTATAGAGGGATAACCTATGGTAGTTGATGAGTTGGAGAGAGATTTTGGTGGAGGTACCAAAAGTACCTCTCTCACTGAGAGGTAGTGTTAGATTTGGCAGATCGGAGTTACTTATTCATTAGCGGCACCCAACATGAGGAAGTGACTGAGCACACTTTCTCCCTAGTGACTGTATAATATGTTTTTATAAAGTAAATTTATAATGTGTCTTTATAAAGTTGGGTCTTTTAATTTTTAAGTATAAAATTGACTTTATGATGTTATTGGTCACTTTAGTGACTTAAGTGACCTCAACGAATGATCAAGTCATGATCATTGATCTCATGAGGGAAAGATCTAATCATGAATGTCAATCTCATTGGAATACCAAGGGTTAGGGAAGTTACATTTCTAAATTAGATAAAGGAAGCTCATGAGGGAGAGAGGGGCACACTTTTTTAGGAGAGTTGAAGGGAAGGTGAAGGGGCACGCATCCTAAGAAGGTTTCATTGCTTGGAGGAAAAGAGATTCAACAGTGGAAGTTGGTATGTATCCCTATGAGATGGATTGACACACACTTCAAGACATATTCAACATTAAATTGTATCATTATTGTATAGAAAAAAGGCCATACAATATGATTTTGTGGAGGTCATACAACAAGTTGTGTTGGATTTGTAGCTACATCCATGCACATAACTCAATGCTAAGTTTAGGCATGGATTTATAGGTCTTAAATCAACTGCTAACAAGTCTGTACAGTGAAGTATTGTTGTGAACCTCTTCTGGGAATGAAAAACAAGGTTTATTTCTTTTGTTTGTTACTATATAATCTGTACAGTTTGTACAAGAAATCTAGTTTTGATTTTAGACTATGTTACTTAGGAAATAAGTGATGTTTTTGCTCAGATAGAGTGAAATTACAGTTCATCAATGTTGCATATTTAATGTTGTTGTACTCAAAAGTTTCCCTAAAGCTGAATAACGAAAAATTCTCCTTAAATTTTTCATTTTTCCTATGTTTTCTTCAAGGGGCATTGCCTAGATTTTTATGTGCCAAATGGAATAATTTTTCTACTGTTCAGTTATTTTACACTACTCGTATTTATTTTCAAATATATGAAATTTTTGTTTCTTATCATTAAGTACAGTTAAGTATTGGGTTTTAATTCTTTAATTTTGAAGCTTAATAGGAGGTTTAAATCAATGTATGTCATATTGGGTTTCTGATCTATTTTCTACAAAAACAAGTTTAAATCCTTGCCTGAACAGAGACACCTCATATAACCAAGGTGTAAAAAGAAAGTGTGGTTGAAGGTGTAGGTCCGATCATCCGATCAATACAAGTGATCCTGATCAATGGTTGAGGATGCATGTTGTATCATAAAAACATCCAAGAGTTAACGTAGCATCAGGGCGTGACAACAATTTTAAGAAGTTATGTGTCAAAGAGTAAAAGGATTTGTACTGTAATATGCAGAAAGGAAATCCAATCCCCTAGGGTCACAAATATGTTATTCTGATCCCACCAGGATTACAAATCAACCAACTCACCACCTATTTGATCATTCATGCAGCACCACCTGGAGCCAACATTGTAGTCTAGCTAGACACTGAGGAAACCGAGAAAGACTCAACAAGTCAGCGGTGTGTATTTTTAATCTTGTCAGTGGTCACCACCTGTGGGAAGGATTCCCATAATATTTTATGCTTGCCATGTTGAACTCATCCATACATATGCCAAGCCTCAAAAGACACTTCAATGCCTACATGGACCAATTCCAAGTTGCCACGAGTCCTCATTTTCATGCTGATGTCAACACGATGTCACCCAAATTTTGCACATTTTTCTTCTTTTCCAAACTTCAAAGAGCCTCGAACCACAAGGAAAAGGACTCTTGTGTTCAAACTAGGGCACGAGGGAGAATGTTTCAGGTGAGTGGGAGGATTTGTTGACATCCTACCAAATCAGTTGGAAAATATGTGGCATGTAACAAGATATCTAGTATCACATTTCCCATCCTTCACCCATCATCATACCCATTCCTATGAACTGTCAGGGACGAGTAATCATCACCTAGACATGTGCATTCACACGAGCCAGATATTTTCATAAATCCTATCAAGCATAGAAAATATTTTTCTGTCATTAGCTACCTACTCAAACACATGTCAGGTTCCTATAATAGAAAGCGAAATATATCACAATCCACTCATCTACGAGTGATTTGGGATCTAAAGGTGAGTTACTCGGATGCCAGATGTTTTAGATGATGACTCACCTACATTAACTCTCTGCTCATGAGTGTGTTATGAACCATCTTGGCTACAGATGTTAGGATGGTGTATTATTTGTTTCATTATGAAAATGATGTCCTTCTATGGTATCATTAGCATGATTTTGAAGGAAAAATCACATTCAAGAATCTACCCTAATATGCATTTGTATCAATTAACCAGCTTGAGGCAGCTGTTGGAGGTAGAAGATTTCAAGCTCCAGTCAGTGATACTAATCCAAAACAACCTTAGATGCTAGTTATTATTTAATTCACATAAATATCTAACTTGATTCGAAATAATAGTGATCGTTTGATTGATTGCATTATATATGTGAATTTACTTATTTATCCAAATCCACTTCAATGAAAAATAACTTGGAATATAATTGAGTGCAATAGAAAAACAATACCAAAATTACATACAAAAGTTTTTTAATGGAGTTCACCTAATTTGGGCTATGTCTCCGAGTCCACTTCTAGTTGAGACCACTTTATTAATGCTCAAATTTTTGTGTTTTTACAATGACCTTTTTACACATTGCTCAAACTGAGAAATAGAGTGAACCATCGAATTCCTTGTGAAATTATGAGAAAATTTGTTGATATTATGGTAGCTACGGGAGGTATTAACCTCCACATGTAACCTTTGATGAGACTATAATATTTCGGGAAGCAAGATAAACCCTAAATCTTTGGATAATAACTCTAGAAGATAAGTCGGCTCAAGAGAATACATTAATATTGAGTTATTAGCTCCCAAAAAGAGAAGTCAACCCAGTCAGTTAAGATGGAGAAATATAAATATAGGGAGCTAGATCTCATTTGGACACACTCACTCATGACTGCACAATGAAAACAAGTGTGCATGAATGAAGGAGAACTACAACTGTTGCAGTAGTGACTTTGTCTCGAGTTATTGGTTTTGACTTTCTACTTGGTTTTTGGTTATCCTTTCTTGGTGCGCTAGCCTTGGTTGGCTATTGGTTTGCTACAGGAATTATTCTGTCTATCAAGGTTAAGTTGCTCGGGCGTGGTCTTTGTTCCTATGGTTGGGTGACAATATTGCTATAATGTCTATGGTGAAACGAGCACACCCATTTTTCTAATAGGTTATGGCCTCACACCTCCTTCAATTATCCTAACCACTGGAAGGAAGCTAAGCCATGAGATTATCAAGCTCATGGAAGAACTGTCGCCGGGGTTTCTAGTAGGTGAAGTTACTGAAGCATTGTCGGTAGGGTTACTAGCAGGTCCAGCTGCAAACCCTAAAACATCTTGCCCAACATCGTATGATCGAATTATTTTCTCAAGGAGAGGATATTCTAGTGTGCCTTAGTCCAACACACCTATTGACAATCTCAGGAGGAAAAAACATCAAGGTTGATATTTTTGGTCAAAGTCAATGTTTGACCAGTCAAATTCGACATTTGACCAATAAAAGTGAAAGTTTGAGAAGATATAAGTCAACAAAAATCATGAATGAAAAGATAGATCATCTACACTATTAAGCTCTTACAGGAAATCTTGAAGATGACATGTGGATAATTTACAGTGGAGCTTCCAAGCATATGACAAGAGACCAGGTCAGACTCTCCAATCTAAATGAAAAAAAAGAAATCCTACAAGGTAGAACTTTGAGACAAGAACACCTATCCAGTCAAAGGAATTGGTCAAGCCTCCATCAAATTGGAATCAGGTAATAATGTTCATTTGAGTAATGTCTTATATGTACCTGGTTTAGGAAAGAATCTTGTATCTATCTCTTTCTTAGAAGAAAAAGGAATCATAATATCATTTGTAGATGGTGAAGTATTATATTGGTCTAGAGACTCCAACATAGAGAATGCTAGAGTTATTGGAACTCATGAAGATAGATTATATAGACTACTAGAATGAAATGATGAAGCTCTTCTACATAATGAAGTCAATCCCAGTGAACTTTGGCATAGAAGGTATGCTCATATTAACTATCAAGCATTTCCTTTCCTCAAGAAAATGGTTGAAGGAATACGAGAACTACAATCTATACATGAAGGAATGTGTAGAGGATGTGCAATTGGTANAGTGATAATAGATCTAAGGAAATCCTAGATATAATGCATTCAGATGTTTGCAGTCTAATGTGAGTTAAATCTCTAGGAGTTTCTCTTTATTATGTAAACTTCATAGATGATCACTCAAGAAATACTTGGTTGTATCTCTTGAAGAAAAAGGATGAAGTATTCAACAAGTTTCAAGAATTCAAGGCAGAAATAGAAAACCTAACAAACAAAAAAATCAAGACTTTGAGAACAGATAATGGAGGAGAATACACATCCAAGGAATTTGTTTCCTTTTTCAAATAAGTAGGGATTAGGAGGGAGATAATCATTCGTCATAGTCCTCAAAAAAATGGTGTAGCATAAAGAAATAATAGATCCATTGAAGAAATCATGAAGGCACTAATGAATGATCAAATTCTATCGATGTATCTATGGGGAGAAGCAACCATGACAACGATATATATTCAGAACATAAATCCCCACTGCATATTGAAGGATATGACTCCAGAATAATCCTTCTTTGGAAATAAACCTAATGTGGAACAGTTAAGAATCTTTGGGTGCCCTATTTATATTCATATCCCCAAGGATAAAACAAAAAAACTAGAACCCTTGGGAAGAAGGGCATATTTGTTGGATATAGTGAATCCTCCAAATCCTACATAATTTATATTCCAAAACAACATAAGATTGAAGTTAGCAAAGACATAAGCTTCAATGTGAAGTTGGATTTCAAGAAATCTATAGAAGACTCCATGGAAGAAGAATATGAACAACCTAAAGAAGAAAACACACGTCTTCTAGAAAGTCGGAATGAAGAACGAGAAAAAAATGATCATCTAATGCAACCATGGGAACCTATTGAATCAGTCATTGTACC
The DNA here is from genome assembly GCA_032191745.1 of Picea mariana. Lineage (NCBI taxonomy): Eukaryota > Viridiplantae > Streptophyta > Pinopsida > Pinales > Pinaceae > Picea > Picea mariana. The sequence goes on along the minus strand of JASDQU010685432.1, from coordinate 40,919 downwards.
CAAAACTAGAAAACATCCATATTGGCTTGAAGCTACTCCACAAGAAGCAGAAAGACGCAAATCTCCAAGTGGCACTTTCAGAGAAAGCAAGAAGCCCAGAAGATTATTTAGTTATGCAGCATGTATGACACAAGTTATAAATGAAGAACCCACCACACTTGAAGAAGCAACTCAGAAGAAACAGTGGAAAGAATCCATGACAGAAGAATACTAGTCTGTCNATAGAAGCGTGGATAAATACAAGGCAAGGTTCGTGGATAGAGGGTTCTCTGAGAAGGAGGGAGAATATTATGACAAAACCTTTTCTCTTGTTTCCAAATATACTTCTATTAGAGCCATTATGTCTCATGTTTCTTCCATGGAATAGAGTCTACATCAGATGGATGTAAAGACATTTTTTCTCAATGGAGCAATTGAAGAAGAATGTACATTGAACAACCTCAAGGTTTTGAGGTGCATTCCAAATACACTCATGTTTGCAGATTAAATAAAACCCTGTATGGACTCCAGCAAGCTCCAAGAGATTGGTATTCCAGAGTTTTGTAAAATTCATACAGATCCAAATATCTACTACAAGGTTGTGAACAATGCACATGTGATTCTACTGTTGTATGTTGATGACTTATTATTGGCAGGTGCAGAGTCTCTCATCACCCAATGTAAGAAGGAATTAGCTTTTGAGTTCGATATGAAATATCTTAGTCTCATGTATTATTACTTGTGACTATAAGTATGGAAGAAGTGTGGTGAAATCTTCCTTGGACAATGAAAGTATGCAGTGTGTTAGCAAGAAGTCACACCTAGACTGTTGTAGATGTAAGCCTAGTACCCATCAAAATTTGGTAGGTTTATATTGAGTTTAAGATTGAGTGGATCAGTTAGAATGAGCAATAAAGGGAGAGTGCAACAAACTGTAGATAAATAGGTTACACCATTGGGCAATGGAGTCATAAACACTCTACTCATTGAAGGCACAAAAGTTGCTCAACAGAAAACAAGATTATATGTTGATGGATAGAATAATGAAGAAGGAAAACATAAGATATAATGTTCACTAAACAGATATCCTCTGAGTATAATAAATCAACAAATACTTGAATAAAACAATGATTGACGAGGAAGATTACAGCAGGTCCTTTGTTGCTTAGGGATCCATAAATCATTGGCATCCTTTGATCGTCAAATCTTCAATATATTCAAATAAGAAGATATATAAAACACAAGAATTACAATATGAAAATAACATCTCTCATGATTCTTCAATATAATTAATGATTACAATCATAAAATGCTCTCATGCTTAAAAATGAACACACATAGGGAAATTGTCTGCTCCAACTCTTTCTAGCCTCTCTTGGCTCATGAATCCCCTTTTTTATTGATCCCTCTCACCCATTAAATAGAAAATAACATACAAAATATTCTTATGAGGACAAAACCCATCTCTTCCATTGGATTCTAGGCCTTGGAAATAAGTGTAAAAAGTCAGAGAGATAAGAATCCAACAAACTGCTAATTTTCACAAAGTTGTGGAAGTCATTAATAAATTTGTTGCCAACTCACTGCATGAGGTTTTAATGAAGATAAATATTAGGTTCATGTGTCCTTTATCATATGAATTATCTCTGATAATTCATTCGAACCCTCCTTGACAGGTGGCAACCTCCAAACAAGGCGAATATCCAAAAACTATGCAAAACAAAGAGTTTGTAGCGCCAGTTTGCAGCGCACTGGTGTTTTAATTTTATATCTCAAATTCCAAACTGGGTCACACTAAATTTTTGTTAGAAGGTCAATACAAATATCATGCTCCTTCACAAAACATTTTAGAAGAACCCACATCACCATTCAAAAGTTATGATCAAATATTTATAAGGCTCTACTACAAGAAATGAGTTCGCAGTGCCAGTCTACAGTGCACTCGTGTTTTAATTTTATCTCTCAAATTTAAAACTAGGTCAAGTTGAATTTTGGTCAGTCAGTCAATACTAGTATCATGCTCCTCCACAAAAAAATTCAGAAGAACCCACATCATCATTCAAAATTTATTATCAAATTGTTAGAAGGCTCTGTTACAGGAAATGAGTTCACAACGCCAATAGATGAGTCAGGAAAAACCCTTATTTCAGTCTTTAAAAAAGCATGAAAAACCTCATGGAGTATTTGATAAACCTAGGCTTGATGTATATGCCATCAAAGTTGAACAGGTGTGCTTGCAAGCTATCTAACCTTCAATGCTCCTCCTTAACCAGTTCGCAATGCCAGTTCGTAGCACCTGTCAAAAATAGCTTTCACACTTTGAGGAGACTATTAGTTGATGGTATGACATAATCCCTAAAGAAGTGGTTAAATGGTAGGCTCTAAAAACCATAAATCCCCCTTGACATGATCCTATAATTGCAATGATGAAAAAATTGAAATCATGATGTACTTAGAGTATGTTGTGAACTCTCCTAGTGAGTTGGAAGCACCTAAAACCATTTTGACTTGACACTTAAACAATGGATATTGACAAAAAGGGACCTTATGTACAATTTGGAGGTGTGACTTGTGAAGTTAATGATGAAAAATAAAACAAGGTGTGACTCATGAGGGTTTATTCATCTTGCCATTATAACAAAGGCATAACCCAAATACTCTAGACCAAGTCAAAACTAACTTTAGCTTATTCAAATCAAAATTTGAATACTGATTGTAACAAGAACACATAGAAACCTATAACTTATGAAGCCCTATGACTCAAAAACAAAACTGACATGATTTTTTGACCCTTATAAATCTATGTGTTAACATTTGGCTCCACATGGGATGTCATGCTCCTTGTGAGCTGCCAAGAACATGTAGTTCCAGTGCCTTATACAAGGGCTATGGGGTCATTATTAATTGATCTACTGCAAACCAAATGCTCGAGAATCGAGCTTTATTCATCTTACTCCTACTCTAACCATTTGAACTATTCTTAGTTCAATTAAAGTCATGCTTCCAATGAATCCATACAAGAAACTGATTAACTGGTGAAACTTTTGATCTGGATCAGACAAATGAAGGAACCCATGGAATACATAAGTACTGTTTGAAAAGATAGAAGAGACAACATTCACTTGAAAAGAATTATTTGACATCTATACTTCTCAAAAACTTCAGATAATCAACAAAATGGTCATGAAATCCATAAATAAATACTTCTTCTTGATATCATTCCAACTGGAAATAGAAATGCTTCTGCACATGCCCAGTTTTATGATTGTTACCAATCTCCTCTATCTGCAAAACTGAAGGTTGTTGTGGGTTTCCTTAACTGATTTCAATGTTGATCATAGGTTGTTTAATATTTGCTGCAGATCCAAGTTTAGGAATGATTAAAGAAAGCTTGTTGATCTCTAGTAATAGTTGTAGGAGAAATTTCTTCAACCAATAATGCTCATATAATCCTTCCTTATCTCCTTCATTGTATTCTTGTGGCTCAGATTCAAAACTATCACATGCCGATATATCGATCTTCTCAATATCATTTGAATTCTCAAAGGAAACAATTTTTTTTTCATGACAACTTAAAACAATAGATACATCTTATACAATGTCAAAAGTATCTCCACTCTGGCTATCATGTTTAAGATCATCAACCTCTTGATCATTATGAAAAGTGTATTCTACTACAACATACTCTTTATGACTATTTGATCCTTTACTCAACAAATCGAATTTATAACAACATTCTTGATAAAGGAAATCAGCTGAAAATTTCTCTTTGCAAAAAAAATGAAATGCAACATGAAAATGTCTTAGTGAAGGAATACAAGCAACCGAGAGTGATCTACACCAATCACAAGGTACTCCATATAAAGAGTATGTAAACAATTTGATGAGGAGATATTCATGTATAACTTTAAGCTTAAGTATGCACTCATGAAAATCTAGCAAAAACTCAGCTCACATTTCCCAATCTCACCCTCTAAACCTAGGAAGGCGTCCTTCCCATTCACTTCTATCGAGCACAGGGTTTGGAAAACCAAATATATTTGAGAAATCACAAAATGCATACCTCTGAGAAAGAATCCTGTCCATATCAAACCAGTGGAGTCGCCCATGGATTCATCTATGATGAAGTTGGAGTTGCTAGGTAGAATATTGTAGTCAAGCTTGTGTCCTGCTCTTGTCTACCATCAAGAGCTAGATTTGGTCATTTTCGTTCTCTGAGGAAAGATTTCTTCACTTCCATCCCTGACAACGACGCGAAAAATGTTAGCACTAGAAGTCACACCTAGACTATTGTAGATCTAATACTAGTACCCATCAAAATTTTGTAGGTTTATATTGAGTTTAAGCTTGAGTGGATCAGTTAGAATGAGAAAGAAAGGGAGAGCATAGAAAACTGCATATCAATAGGTTACACCATTGGGAAATGGATTCATAAACACTCTACTCATTGAAGGCACTAAAGTTGCTCAACAAACAACACGATTATATGTTGATAGATAGAAGAATGAAGAAAGAAAAAATAATATATAATGTTCACTAAACAAAGATCCTCTTAGTTTAATAAATCAACAAATACTTGAATAAACCAATCACTGATGGGAAAAATTACAACAGATCCTCTTCTTCTTAGGGATCCATAAATCATTGGTAGCCTTTGATCCTCAAATCTGCAATACATTCAAATAAGAAAATATATTAAACACAAGAATTACAATCCCAAAATCACATCTCTCATGAGTCCTCAATAACAGTAATGATTACAATTATAAAAATCATTTAGGCTTACAAATGAACACACACATGGAAACTTCCTGCCCCAACTCTCTCTAGCCTCTCTTGGCTCATGAATCCCATTTTTTCTTGATCCCTCTCACCCATTAAATAGAAAATAACATACAAAATATGCTTAGGAGGTTGAAACCCATCTCTTCTATTGGATTCTAGGCCTTGGAGATAGGTGGCAACAGTCAAAGAGACAAGAATCCAACAAACTGCTAATTTTCAAGAAGTTGTTGGAAGTCATTAAAATATATTTCCAACTCATTGCATGAGCTTTTAATGGAGCTAAATATTAGGTGCATGTTTCCTTTAGCATATGACTGACCTATGAGAAGTCATTTGAACCCTCCTTGACGGGTGGAATCCTCCAAACAAGGTGAATATCCAAAAACTATGAAAAATAGACAGTTTGCAGTGCCATTTTGCAGCGCACTGGTGTGTTAATTTTATCTCTCCAATTCCAAATTGGGTCAGGTTGAATTTTGGTTAGAAGGTCAATACCATTATTAGTCTCCTTCAAAAAAACATTCAGAATAACCCATATCACCATTCAAAATTTATGATCAAATCTTTAGAAGGATCTGCTACAGGAAATGAGTTCGCAGTGCCAGTCTACATTGCACTGGTGTTTTAATTTTATCTCTCAAATGCCAAATCGGGTTAGGTTGAATTTGGGTCAATAGGTCAATACCAATATCATTCTCCTCCACAAAACATTTAAGAAGAACTCACATCACCATTAAAAAGTTATGATCAAATCTTTAGAAGGATCTGCTACAGGAAATGAGTTCGCAGTGCCAGTATGTAGCGCTAGTTCATAGTGCCAATATATGAGTCATCCACAACCATTCTTTCAGTCTTTAAAACAACATGAAAAATCTCATGGTGTATCTAGTAAACCTAGGCTTGATGTAGATGTCATCAAAGTTTAACAGGTGTTCTTGCAAGCTATATAACCTCCAATGCTCCTCCTTAACCAGATCGAAGTGCCTATCAAACATAGCTTGCACACTTCGAGGAGGTTGTTAGTTGATGGTATCACATAATCCTTGGAGAAGTGGTTAAATGTTAGGCTCTGAAAACCATAAATCCTCCTTGACATGATCCTATAATTGCAATGCTGAAAAAATTGAAATCATGAAGTACTTAGAGTACGTGGCGAACTCTCCTAGTGAGTTGGCAACACATCAAACAATTTTGACTTGACACTTAAATGGTGGATAGTGACAAAAAGGGACCTTATGTACAATTTGAAGGTGTGACCTGTGAATTTAATGATGCAAAATAAAACAAGGTGTCACTCATGAGGGCTTATTCATCTTGCCATGATAACAAATACATAACCCAAATACTCTAGACCAAGGCCAAACTAACTTTATCTTATTAAAATCAAAATTTGAGTTATGATTATAACAAGAAGACATAAAAACCTATAAATTATGAAACCCTATGAATCAAAAACAAAACTAACATGATTTTGACCCTTACAAATGTACGTGTTAACACAGTGATGATTCTTTAGAAATTTGGAATGACGGATTGAAAATCCATGGCCACTCCTATGACCAAAGATTTAAGAAAAGTAAGAGACTCAGAATCTGATCTAGTAGACCCATCCCTATATCGACAATTTATTGGGTCGCTGATGTATCTAGTGAATACTCGACCAAATATTTTCTTTGTTGTAAACAATTCAAGCCAGTTCCGGGTGGAACTTAGACATGATCACTGGATAGCAACAAAGCATGTGCTAAGATATATCCATGGGACTTTAAACTATGGTTTAAGATACACCTCAACTAGTGATATACAAATTCATGGATTCACAGATTCAGATTGGGAAGGGAGTACAAAATACATAAGGAGTACTTCAAGGATGTGTTTCATTCTGTGCTCTGCTATGATATCATGGGCCAACAGAAAACAAAAGTATGTTGCACTCAGCACAATAGAAGTAGAGTATATCACAACATGTGAGGCATGTACCAAAGAAGAAAGGATGAGGAAGTTGATTTATGGATTATTTGATCAAGTATCATATTCGACCGTAATATACTGTGACAATCAAAGTTGTATGAGGCTATCATAGCACCCAGTGTTTCATGACTGGTCGAAACATATTGAGATAAAATACTACTTTATTCATAATAAAGTCCAAGAAGGAGAAGTGAAACTCTAGTATATCACCACATATGAGTAGGTAGTAGATATTTTTACAAAACCTTTGTCCAGGATAAAGTTTGCATACCTAAGGGACAAGATGGGGCTTGTGGAGATAACTCCCTTAGCTGAAAGGGAAGACATGGATCCCCAGGTTGGGAGGGAGCACTGATACTTTATTGACTCTTGGGAAGTCATTGTCCAGTTTGGAAAATGGTCCAGGATAGGAAGTTCCTTTCGAGTCCGAAAAGTGGTTTGATATTTCTAACGGACATTAATTTTCCAGTTCGGAAAATGGTCTAGATCAAACAGTAATTTTCATAATGAAAATGGTCTGATAGATTGTTGATGTACCATAGATAGTGATTCCCCTTGTGGCCAAAATGGGGGAATGGTCTAGGATATTCATTCTTCTTGGCAGTCACTCTGAGTAGTGGTCAAGTAGAATGGTCTTCCTCGTCGCGTAGTCATTCTTTTGAATTTCACAGTTACGAGCAATTTCGAAGAATGGTATGTTTTGGACATTTTTGCAGGACATTAATTTCCTTAGGAAATGGTCCAGATAGTCATTCCCTAGGGCAGACTCATTCTCTCCAGGTTTCATTGTGATTAGTGCTAAAGGAATGGCCTAGTTAGATGAATGGTCCAAGTTCAACAATCAGGGACAATCGTTCTTTAGGGAAGACTCAGTCTCTCAAGATTGCATTGTGATTAGTGCCGGAGGAATGGCCCAGTTAGGTGAATAGTCCAGGTTCAGAAATTAAGGACATTTATTCTTCTGTGCTTGAGAAGAATTGTCCAGATAGCCCATGACTGATGCTTAACTTTCTGAGGGCATATGCTCTTCCATATCTCATAGTTTTGAGTGGAAGAATGGCCCAAATGACTCACTTTATATCATGATATTGTTTATGCAAGTTAATATCAGATGATATGATTGTTGTAGAGACTATATGTCTATGAAAAGTAGTTGTGTGCCACTGTGGTGGATGTGATCCACTAGTAGTGACTGTGTGTCACCGGTTCGTAGCAGTGTGATACTAAGAGTGGTTTTGTACCACTGGATAGCAGTTGTATACTACTATGAATAGACACAGTTATTTTCTATTGGATTGCATTGTTTTGATTTCCATGGAGACTATCTAGTTGGATAGTGATGATTGTGCTCATGATTTTATCATGCGATAGCCTGTGTGGTTATGATGATGCTACCCGTTGAATGGTATGTTTGTTCTCAAGACCATTTCCTTTAATACCTCCTTATCTAGGAGGGAGTGTTGATATTATTGTAACTATGGGAGGTATTAACTTCCATGTGTAACCTTTGACGAGACTAGAATATTCCAGGAAGCAAGAGAACCCCTAAAGCTTTGGATAATAACCCTAGAAGACAAGTCGACTCAAGAGAATAAATTGTATTAAGTTATTATCTCCCAAGAAGAGAAGTTGGCCCAGTCAATTAATATGGAGCAATATAACTAGAGGGTGCTAGAGATCATTTGGACACACTCACTCATTACTGCATAAGGAAAATAAGTGTGCATGAGTGAAGGAGAACTGCAACGGTTGCAGTAGTGAATTTTGTCTCGAGTTATTGGTTTGGACTTTCTGCTTTGTTTTTGTTTAACCTTTCTTGGTGCACTAGCCTTCGTTGGCTATTGGTTTGCTATCGGAATTATTTTGTCTATCAAGGTTAAGGTGCTTGAGGGTGGCTTTTGTTCCTATGGTTGGGTGACAATATTGCTATATTTTTTATGGTGAAACGAGCACACCCATTTTTCTAACAAAAAAGAGTATAAACTTCATATCTTTCCATTAAGGAACCCTTTGGCACACATTACGGTGCCATCCCAAAGACTTGATACCCCTAGCACGAACTTTGAAACCCAAATCCATACTCTGCTATCATATGATGTGATGTTCTTTGGGTTTTGTGCCCATTAAATAGGGCGTGGGACCCAAACCTTTGTCTGAACCTTACATGCCCCTTTAAATCTTGGTGGTTTTGTTGTTGTAACAACAAAACCATATGGTGTAATTGTTGGTGCGTTGTAGTTAAGTTTCCAACTAGGTGTTGGGAGGTCCAAGGTTCAAGCCTTGCAGACTCAATTTATTTGGAATATAACATTTATATAAAAATATATATATTGTTTCTCATTCAAATATTTGATGGAACTGTTGGTGTAATTGGTTATGGCATGTTGTTTAATTCATTGGGTTGGTGCTAGGTGGTTGGAGGTTCAATTCCTTCCCAGTCAAACAATTTTGATTCTAAGGCCAACTTGGCCTTCTCAAAGATGTTAGGTGGCACCATATGATTGGTCCAAGTGGTGGCCTATCATTGGTCCATATGTTGCCAATTATATGTTCCACATATATTTATGGACTGCCATGTGTTGGTTTATAATTGGTCCACCTGTTTCCTGCCATGTCATCATACATATGCCACATCATCTGTATGGATGACACATGTCACTTCTAGATAGATCCAATTGGATGTTGATTTTTCCAGTTATGGGTGACATGTGGTATGCTGTTGTGCTTCCATGTCACCCTCCTAACATTAGCATGATGTCATCCTAAGCTATACAGACATGATATGTGTCACCCTTGGAGTGGTGACATGTGTCACCTTTGAATTTGACTTTTTTCCTGGTTTGACCTAAACTTGGACCGACTATAACGTTTGCATACAAACTATGTTTGAGGTGATTGTTATGCCATTAGAAATATATCACCGAGCTCTATGCAATGAATCCCTTTTAGAGAGCATTTGAGATGATTAAATTTTGAGAATTTTTGAATCCTTCTAGACCTCTATGAGCATTTCATATCCTCTTGGACCTCTTTGAGCATTCAATATCCTCTTGGATCATTCCACCCCATTGGAATCCTTTTGGACCACCAAATTTTTTTATTATTGAACAACTAGGTGAGGGTAAATCTCCCTCACCTTCCTAATCTCGATCCACTTTACTTTTCTTGGTTTTACCCCTTTAAGAGCAACTCAAAGATATTCCACATCACCTCGTTGTGAATTCCTAATTCTTCTGTCAAGCATAACATCTTCATGTAGCTCGTCTAAGTACTATGGAGAAAAATCAGCAACAATTGGAGCCTGAATACTTTCATCTTCATCCATAATAATAGGAGACTCATAAAGTTTCAAATACTTTCATCTTCATCCATAATACATTTGCATGTAGGACAGTAGATATAAATGAAAGGCATTAGTACCAATATTCTACAAGATATTGAATGGACCATATTGGATTGGTTTAATATTTTTACCTTCACCCTTCATTTTTTCCTTGATGATATGTAACCATACTTGATCACTGAATTTGAGCTAACGATCAACCTGATGTTTGGCATGCCTCGCCTTGTATTTTACTTGGATCTTCTCCAATTTTTCATGTACTTCTTGATGTACCTGCTGGATTCTCTAAATGAACCTCTTAGCTTTATCTGTATCATCCTATCCATCTTCTTTACTTACTTTTCCAAAAGCAAAATCCATAGGTGATTTAAGAAAGTACCCCAAACATACTTCAAAAGGAGTTCTTTGAGTAGAATAATGGATGGAATGATTATAAGCATGTTGTACATAGGGAAACTATTCATCCCACAACTTAGGATGTTTGCTGCAATATCCTTGAAGTAAATGTACCACTGTTTTTTTTTCCACCTCTGTCTATCCACTTTTTTGCGAATAAAAATTCGTGCTCTTCTTTAACTTCATGTCCATCAACTCCCATAAACTAGACCAAAACTTCCCCAAAAATTAAGAGTCTCAATCAAATATAATAGATTTAGGAAGCCCAAAATGAACCCAAACATTAGCAAAGAACATATGTGTTGTTTGTTCAGTTGTGACTTGTTTCTTGCATGGAATTAAGATACACATCTTAATGAATCCATCCACTATGACATATAAATAATCATGACTTGTCCTGGACATCGAAAAACCCCTACAAAATCCATGGAGATATTTTCTCATGGCTGAGAAGGTACTGGAAGTGGGATATATAATCCCAACTTTTTGTTGCTAGGTTTCTTGTGGCACACATAAAGCATCATTTTACATACTCAGAAATTGTCTCATTCATTCGATGCCAATAACAATATCTCTACAATTGTGATACTATCTTACCAACCCCAAAATGACGAGAAATGAGAGATGTATGAGCTTTCTTGATTACATTTTCTCTTTCATCCCTGGGTATACAAAGCTTTCCAATATGATATAGCAAATTTTCATGCATATGATAATCTAACTATTGATTGTCATGAATTAATGATTCATACACACCTTTAAAATCGCTATCCCTTGTATATTGTTCTACGTAACCTTCATGAGCGAAGGGATTATACCTTAGTATTGTATATGCATTTATCATTGGTCTTCATAACATGTCTACATCCTTCTTATGAATACCCTATTTATACTTAATAACCAAATGAAACTATTGTAAGAAACCCATCCACCTAAAATGTTGTGACTATTGTAGCTTGGTCTGTGACTGCAAATACTGTAATGGATGATAATTTGTATGAACTATTGCCTCCTTTCCCATTAAGTGATGCTTCCATTTCTTCACACTTTGTGCCAATGCATACAATTCCTTATCATATGTTGGATACTTAATTACTGCTTGAGTAAAATTCTAAGAATGATAAAACATAGGTTTACCTTATTGCATCAAGACTGCTCCCATGGCATATCCTCTTGCATTGATTTGAATCTCAAATGGATGTTGTAGATATGGCAGAGCCAAAGCTGGTGTGGTGCTTATCTTTTCCTTCAATTTTTCAGAGGCTTTTTGTTGCTTGCCTCCCCGTTGAAAGACCTTTTTGACACTCGTTAATGCATGCAGAGGAGCTGCTATGAAAGATAATTTAGCAATGAATTTTCTCCCATACTATACTGCTCCTAAGAAGCTTCTAACTTCTGTGGAAGTAGTTGGATTGGGAAAATTCACAATAAATTATTCTTTTGAGGGATCTATCTTTAGCTGACCATTCCCTAGAATGTAACCCAAATATACAATTTTTTTTTTGCCAAACTCACATTTATACATCTTTATATACAATGTATCCTTCTTCAAGAGTTCAAAGACTGTCTTGACATGCATTATATGATCTTCCCATCTTTGACTAAATATAAAAATATCATCTAAGTAGACAATGAAAAAATCATCTATGTAAGGCCTGAACACATCATTCATTACCCTCATAAATGTCGCAGGTGCATTGTATAAACCCAATGGCATAACCAACCACTCAAACAACCCTTGCTTTGTCTTCAAAACAATTTTCCAAATATCACTTTCTATAATTATGATCTGATGGTTACCACTTGTCAATTCTAGCTTTGTGAAATAAACAAAATTCTTTAATTGATCCAATAAATAATCAAGTCTAGGAAGAGGATACATTTTCTTTACCGTAATCTTGTTCAGTGCTCAAAATTCAATACACATCCTCCATGTACCATCTTTCTTCAGAACTAATACAATAGGATATCCACACGGAGAGGAACTTGGCCTTATGATTCCTTTATCGAGTAACTCTTGAACTTTCTTATTTATCTCTTCATTCTCTATCACTGATGACCTATACATACCAATGTTAGGAAGAGGAACATCCTGCTACAAGTAGATTTCATGTTCAACCTCCCTCTTATGAGGCAACCCTATAAGTTCCTGAAATAATTCATGATAGTTAGATATGATTTTTACCAACTCCTTTTAATGATCTGGATCACAACCTAATAAAGCATCTAATATATATTCTTATTTTTGTTTCACTATCATGAGAACAAATGATTTACTTTCACTCACAAGTATCTTCATTTTCCTTGTGCTCACTAAAGAAACATTAGTTTTAATACAATGAGATATGACAATAAATTCAATCCCATCCTTGAAAAAGTGATATTTTTTCTCTTCACGATAAAATATAGCTTTCCTGTCAAATAGATATGGACTACCCAAGAGACTTCCAAAAATGTCAAGAGGCACAACATCTAACTCAACCTCATCAAAGAAATCCATTGTAATTGCAAATCTGATCTTACACTGCTTCGTCACCTGCAACTTAGCATTGTCATACACCCAACCTAATGGATAGGGTTTTCTATGAGGTTTCATCTTTAAACATAACTTCTTAACAATTATTTCATATATTAAGTTAACTTGAGATCCACTGTCAAGAAAATTATGTATCTTTGTATGCTTTACTATAACCCTAACATGAAAAAGATTACTTCTTTTCTTTTGCTCAAGAACACTTTCCAATTTAGCAGATTGAACTAAAAAATTAGATTTGATAGTAGGTATTCCTTTGCTTCCTATTTCCATTATATTAGATTCATCTTCTAAATTTGATTCCAAATCACGTCGAGTTAATACAACAATATTTTGTTTCCCTTTATCCTGGAACTTCTTTGGTCATAATTCTATATGCATCTTCCAACACTATGCTTCCTCATGCCTCCTTCTCTTATAGTTAGAGCATGTAGTTTTTTCTTCAAATTTCTTTATTGTAGATGACTTCTTACTCTTCCATTTTCCTTTCAATTCCTTCTCAAACTTGTGTGGATTTTATCTTTAATAACATGCTTATCCTTACTAGCATCTAGATGAGTAGCTTGTATTGACATTTCATTAGTGATAGTAGGGTTAAACATTAATATAGTGTGTTGAAGAAACGAGTGCATGCCACCAATATACTTTAGAAGAGTTTCCCAAGTATATAAAGGAATTCCCAAAGATAGATGTTTCCTCTTAAATTCCTATGTATATACTTGAAAATTTTTCCCCTTGCCTTGTCTGAGATGTTGCCATTCCATAATTGTAGTTTGCACATAAGCCATTGGATAAAATTGTTTTCTTATTGCAGCAGTAAATTCATACCAAGAAGAAAGTACTTTACCCTATTGAATGAGATCAACTTGTGTCTTACTCTCCCACCATATCAAGGTTGTGTCACCTAGATGAAGAGTATATTTACAGTGGCATCTATGATATTTTGTCCCTTGTAGTATACCTCTATTTGTTTGATCCAATTGTCCAACTTTTATGCATTCAATTATCCATCATAGATCCGCAATTCGAACTTGACATTTAATTTCAATAAAGGAAAATTATGAGCATGAGAATACTTAGTGGGCTTCTTCTTATGTGAAGAATGTTCACTTACAGATAATGAAGATGGTGAAGATGGTTCAGAAGGCCCTCCACCTTCACCTCCTCCTTCATATTTAATTGGTTCAACTTTCTCCAATGTATATTCTTCCTTGGCCTTCTTTCGACCCTCATACATTTCTTCCACCATGGCTTTCATTAAGTTAAAATCCTTGAATAAATCATCTTCAGAGTCGTAAGGAACCAATTTTCTTGGTGAATTCGTCTCTCTTTTTCGAGTAAAGATTCTTGAACCAATCTCAGGATTGTAAATTGCAAGCGTGCCTTCTCCTTGATTGAATTTGTACCTTGTAAGAATCCACTCACAAACACTTTTCAAAACTAGCTTTGATACCAACTTGATCTGAAAAATTCTTATATGCTAATTATTATTTAATTCACATAAATATCTAACTTGATTTCGAAATAATAATGATTGTTTCACTGATTGCATAATATATGTGAATTTACTTATCTATCCAAATCCACTTCAATGAAAAATAACTTGCAACATAATTGAGTGAAATAGAACAACAATACCAAAATCACATACAAAAGTTTGTTAATAGAGTTCACCAAATTTGGGCTACTTCTCCGGGTCCACTTCCAATTGAAACCTCTTTATTAATGCTCAAATTCTTGTGTTTTTACAATGACCTTTTTACACGTTTCTCAAACTCAGAAATAGAGTGCACCATCGAATTCCTTCCAAAATTATGAGAAAAATGAGTATAAACTTCATATATTTCTGTTAAGGAACCCTTTGAAACGCATTACGGTGCAATCCCAAAGTCTTGATACCCTTGGCATGAACTTCGATACCCAATTTTGTACTCTGTTGTCATATGATGTGATGTGCATTGGGTTTCATGCCCATTAAATAGGGCGCGATCCCCCAACCTCCATATGAATCTTACACCCCCCTTTAAATATTGGTAGTTAAGTTGTTGTAACAACACAACCATATGGTGTAATGGTTGGTGCATTGTAGTTAAGTCGTGGGCTATGTATTGGGAGGTTTGTGGTTTCAAGCCTCACAAACTCTGTTTCTTTGGCATATAACATTTATATAACAATAAATATATTGTTTCTCATTCGAATATTCGATGAAACTATTGGATTAATTGGTTATGGCATGTTGTTTAAGTCATTGGGCCGGTGCTAGGAGGTCGGAGATTCAATTCCTTTCGACTCTAACAATTTTGATTCTAAGGCCAACTTGGCCTTCTCGAAGGTGCCATGTGGCACCATATGATTGGTCCACGTGGCGGCCTACCATTGGTCCATATGTTGCCAAATGTACCTTCCATACATGCATACATACTGCCATGTGTTGGTTTATAATTGGTCCACCTGTTGCCTACCATGTCATCTATACTCATGACATGCGTCACTTCCAGATAGGTTCAACTGAATGTCGATTCATCCAATTCTAGGTGACACATGGAATGTTGTCATGATGCCACATCACCCTATTGAGGTCGGCATGATGTCATCCTAATCTATATGGACAAAGCATGTGTGACCCTTGTAGGGGTGACACATGTCACCTTTGATTTGACTTTTTCTTATTTGACCAAAACTTTGACCGGCTATAACTTTTGCATATGAAATCTGTTTGAGACAATTTTCAGCCGTTGAAAATATATCGTCGATCTATACACATTCAATCCCTTTCTGAGAGCATTTGAGATGATAATTTTTTGAGCATTTGTTAATCCTCCTGGACCTCTGTGAACATTTTGGATCCTCCTGGACCTTTTTGATCATTCTGGATCCTACTAGATCAGATACCCTGCACCAACAAACAATGAGGTCTAAGCAAAAGGTGCGGGAAGGCCTTTCAACCAATCAACAATCCAAATATTTCCATGGTTGAACGGGCCCACTGTTGTAGATGAAGAGCTTATGGAGCCAACTAAGAAGACCCATCTTAAGTCTCAATAATACGAAAAGAACACACCCCACCAAGCACCATCACGTTAGTTTTGGGGGTAGAAATCTATTTTTACCCTGTTAAAATAGATAAAAATAAGTTGAGAAGATGAAAGTAATTAGAATGTTAGAGGCGGTATCAAGATTCTGACAAGATGAAATCGATTTTCAAGAAGATGTATTGGTTTTAGAAAGCGGTTTTCCCTTAAGTAAGAACATTTATAAATCGATAGAAGGAGCTCATTTTTAGGGTCATCACTTTGGGGAATTTAAGAGTATCTTATACTTGAGTTGTTTAATCAAAGATCCCCTCAGACACATACCAATTTTCAAGGCTGCAGGTTGCAAGAAATTCATCCCCTATGTTATGCTTTAGTCATTTCTTTTTTTTTGTGTATGTGCTCTTGTAAAATCCACCCCTCTCATTTCATGGCTTCTTGTATCGTATCCCCATTAATAAAAACTTGAGAAACAAGTTTTATGACATGTGCAGTGTTACTGCGTGTTGTTTAGCTTATGACACTGATGTGATTTCCTCTGAATGTATGACCACTTCATGTCATTTTGTTCATGTATTTAATGATGTTCAAAGGGTACCTCCATGAATTTGAGTATATGAAAATGTTTCTTGTTTGATGCATGGTTCAATGATCTAGTATTTCTGTTAGAACTGTTGAATTATTAATTGGTCAACACATTATTATGTCCATAGGCTGTGAGATTCACCTTAAAGTTGCCTCACATGTCTATTTTGTATTTCTTCTAAATACAACCCTTCTCAAAATTAAATCTAACTATATAAAACACTCATGGACACATGCCTCTTCATGTTGATTGTCTTGGTATTGGTTTTGGTACTGTTTGAGGGTCAAGAATTTTATAATAGAGAGAGAAAAACTTACCCAATGTTTTTCATAATTTATGTTGTTAATCAATATGGTTTTAAGACTCGATCTGGGTCTTATCCCCTGGGGTGCCTAGGCATAGTTCCATTTACAACTTGGAACATATCAAGGAATAACAATTGATATGAACTTTATCTTTGTGTTAGAATCAACGGGAGAAGTGTAGAGTAGAACCACTTGAGGATAATGACACTTTAGGCTTTGCATATGTAGAGAATACTGTGTGTAGAGAAATGTAAAGAATTTTATGTCTGAAGGGGATTAGTGATCAATGATTACAACTATTTTTGTTTTTATATGAATTTTAACTTTGTGTCATATTCAAGGGAAGAAGTGTAGAGTAGTGCCACTTGAGGAGAATGACCCTATGTTTCTTGGAAACATTGAAAAAAACTAGACCAAAGATGATCTCATGTTTACAAATCAATGGAAGGTTGAATGAACAATGTTCTTAAAGATACTGGAGGGTGTTATTGCTAATTGGCATCTTGTTCCCTCTACAATTTATTCATTCTGAGTATACTAGAGAGTTTGAGGTGAAGTGAATTGAAATATTTCATTCTGAATTGAAATATTTATTGATCCATAAAAGTTAGAGGCAAGTGATAGAGGAAAACTTATTTGATTTCATTGCTACAGGTAGAAGTTGCTAAGGGAAAGGCCACGCATGAATGTTTGGAAAATTTCTTAGCTAATCAAGAGATTATTCTAGATCCCATGAATAGAAAAGGCTTTATTCAAAAGGTTTAATTTGGAAATTCATGAGCTTTTGGAATTCGAAAAATAACCTAAACTCCTAGGTGAAATATAACTTGAAATCTATAAGAGGTGTTTAAATATCCCTAATAGGATGTAGTATGTTCTGGAAGTGTTTGCATCCATCGTGGATAGAGAGAGGATCTTCGATGGTGGCCCATGGTTCATGATTTGTAAATGTTTTAGTTTCCAGTATGTGTTATCAATACTTTGTGTGGTTTTCAACTATCTTGCTTGCTAAAGTGGAAGTTTTCCTAAGTGAGAGGTTGACTGCTCAACATTCTTGAATACACAATACGATGTCAGTGTCTTTCTGCATATATTTGAGAGTTTCATGAGAAGGTTGTAAAGATTATATAAGGTATACAAACTAGTGAGAGGTTGACTTCTCATTGCTCTTGAAGTTCAAGAGTGATTGAGTTGACAAAAGGAGCGCTCAAGAATGATCAAGTTTGATCTGGTGCAGTTATAGAAAACAAATAGAAAATGAACATAAAACAATCTACTCTATTTGTCACATGGTCACACTTGATTCCACATTAGTATGGACACAACAAAGGGGGATCACAAGTGTTTATGGAGCGGTCTATGCTCGATAGGGGAGGAAAGAGAGGAAGGTCTAGGAATGGGGTGGGATAGTTTGAATGCCTAGTTTGAAATCTGAGGTAGAGGTACTGCACCGGCCACCTTGCATTAAATTAACATGGAGCTATCTTTGATGGTGTTGGACTCAGAGGATGAAATGATAGGTAAACATATGAAAGAAAGCAGATGGGAGGATGTGGAAAAGGTTTTGAGCATCAAAGATGGGATATGTGTGATTGCAAATAAGTAAAAAACGTAGAATAAGTAAACTACAAAACAAGATTCACCCCTTTGGAGAGGAGACCAATATCTAGGTTTCTACGCAACAGTGGTAAGTGGATTGTAGGCTGTCGGATCTAATTTTATTTCAAATCCAACACACTATAATCCACCTGCGGCAGAATTGAATGCTGCGTAGTAGGGTAAATATCGCTCGCCCTTTGGGATAGGATGTCCTTAATACCACTAAAACCTATGTAAGAGATCTCCATCTATGGATGGAATTCACAACAATCGACATACTCGGTAAGCAATGATGCAAGTGGAAGATTACATTAATGTCCACTTTTCGTATGAAGTGATGCATGGAACTTACCTCTATATGTTTTCAATATCACAGAACGATTTGACGTGGTATGGAGGACAAATTGACAAACTTTCCTATTAATTTTTTTTGGATTATGTTAGTAACTGAGGTTCGAGTTAGAATTGGAGTCAGGAGCAATGTTTTATGAATGTCCATGTGGATATGAAATTCCAATTCCAATTCCAACACCTCTAATGTTCTTTCTCTCTCTACCATCCAACCCAATAATATGCATAAGAATCTGATGACGAAAACATGTGGAATGCAATCCTTGAAACAAGAAGGGTTGCGGATAGGTAATATGATGCAAAAGAGCTTATTGAGTTTTTCTATATGCATTTTCATATGTTGCATAGTTTTTTCGGGCAATACGTATATTCATATGTTGCATATGTTGCTTTTTGTCTACTGAGATGGGTTGTTTAGATAAAGAAATGGAATCTCTCTTAGCCTTTAAAATTGATTTGCATGATCTTGTCAGATGTTTGGCTTCTTGGGATGTTTCATTCAATTGTTACCAGTGGAAAGTTGTCTCTTTGGATAGACATGTTGGAAACAGTGACAACAAATTTCCAATAATTAGGATTTCAGATCCAAAAATTCAGCGTTGGTTGTAACTATTGAGCCCAAGTTAGAATTTGTTGTGAGCACGTTCTATAATCAATTTTCCATGTAATTGTATATAAATTATGTAAGCCCGTAGAGGCAAATATGGAGTGGTGAAAGATGTGAGTGAGCCTGCGGTAATCTACATTAGCTGAATAATAAAACAATCGATACCTATGCTTGGTAGATGTAGCCCAACGTTTGAGTGAACCACGTAAATGACTGTGTTTCTTGTCTGCATTCTTATTGATTATCTTATTTTAATTTGTGTTTCTGCATTTTTTAAATTATAACAAGTGGTATCAAAGTTTTGTTTGGAAATCCGTGAAATCCTATAGTGGAGGATCTTCATGTTTGATAGAAGGAGCTCTACTTCCAAATATCCGTGAGGTCAAACCGTAGAGGATCCGCGTGCTTGATAGGAGCGCTGATCAATGATGGGCATCAAGGACTGTAGGAGCGATGGGCATAAAGAACTTATGAAATCTTTTGCAAAATAATTTCAGCGTTGGGCTTATGCTGGATGGGAGCGCCGAATACAAAAACAACGCTGGGTTGTTTTGTGGTACGATGTGTATGCATCAAACTTATTAAAATAAGCACCGGGGTTAAAGGCATATGCATAATACGTATGGTGTAAAAGGTATGAATTTAAATACAATATTTTGGAATTAAATATTGTCTCAAAAGTGGATTCACGTCGCTGGATATATATATATATATATATATTTTAAAGGTTCTTTTATGGAGTAAAAGGTATAAAGCAAATTTTAAAAAGGTGAATCTTTTTTAAAGAAGAGGAGAGGTTAGTAAAAANAAAGGTTTTGTTTATTAAACTTTTTTATTAAACTTTGTAAAGTGTATATCATCATTTGTCTAGATATTTTTTGAAAGGGCCTTGGTTATTACAAGTAACGGTGTTTGTTTTGTATGTTTCCTCTAATGAAAAAGATGTAGAGTGTCAAATTTAAAATTGAAAAGTTTAATGGAAAGAACAATTTCAAGATCTGGAAGGTTAATATGCATGATCTGCTCGTGCAACAAGGAGTGGTGAAGGCGCTTTTGAGAAAAGCAAAACAACCCGCATCCATAACAAATGATGACTGGGATGAGATGGATGTGAGAGCATTGAGTGCCATACGCCTGTGTTTGGCTGACGATGTACTATTCAACATTGTTACAGAGAAGACAACAGTCAGTTTGTGGTCAAAGCTGGAAAGTGTATACATGACAAAATCCTTGACAAACAGGATCTTCCTGAAAAGGCAATTGTACAGTTTGTGCATGAAGGTATGTACGAAAATAGCCGATCATCTAAATACTTTCAATACTCTTCTAGTCTAGTTAGATAGCATGGGAGTGAAATTTGAATCCGAAGACAAGGCAAATACATTATTGTGTTCTTTGCTCGCGTCATGGGATCATTTCGTTACTTCTATTAGTTTCAGTTCGACAGAAAGTATTGAGTTTGATGTTACTGTTGGAGCTTTACTATCTGGGGAAACAAGGAAGAAATCCAATCTAGAAACCTCTACATCTGAGGCATTGGTGATCAGAGGTAGACCAAAAGAAAGAGGACAGGGTCAGAGGGATTTCTCTCGGTCAAAGTCGAAGGGCAGAAAGAGCAAGCTCAAGTGTTGGTTTTGTGGAAAATCTAGACACCTGAAGAAGGACTGTTGGAAGCGACAACAATCCTCAAAAGAAGACCCCCCAAAAGAGACGAAGGAAGCAAACACAACTGAAATAGGTTCAACAACAGGTTCAGGTATAGTTGATGAAGTTTTATCAATTAGTACTGGTTCACGTTATGATCAACAGTGGTTATTAGATTCTGGTGCTTCAAACCACATGTGTCTTCACAGACACTGGTTTATTACTTACCAGTCTATAGATGATGGAGTAGTTTACATGGGAAATGATATTTCATCTAAAGTTGTGGGAATTGGTAGCATTCGAATTAAAATGTTTGATGGAACTGTTAAAATACTAATTGATGTAAGACATGTACCTAATCTTAGGAAGAATCTAATCTCTTTGGGAGTCTTAGACAGAGGAGGTTATAAGACTATTGTTTAAGGTGGAGTTATGAAGGTCTACAAAGGAATTCTACTGGTTATGAAATCAAAGAACGTTGCTAACTTGTTTCTGCTAGAAGGAAGGACTGAATCAGATCATGCGACAATAATATCTGAGAACGACAGTGATCCTATTCGACTATGGCATCAACAGTTGGGTCATATGAGTGAACAAGGATTAAAGGTATTAACTGATCGCAAGTTACTTCCTAGTCTAAAGTCTTTAAAGTTAGATTTCTGCAAGCACTGTATTTATGGAAAACATAATAGGCAGAGATTTAAAATTGGAAGACACACCAGTGCAAGAATCCTAGACTATATCCGTTCTGATGTTTGGGGACCATCCCCTACTATTTCATATGGAGGATAATCATATTTTGTAACTTTTATAGATGATTTCTCTAGGAAGGTGTGGATCTATATGTTAAAGAGTAAGGCTAATGTATTTACAGTTTTCAAGCAGTTTAGAGCTTTAGTGGAAAAGAGCACTGGTAGATCCATTAAATGTTTAAGAACAGATAATGGTGGTGAATTTACGTCAATGGAGTTTGACAATTATTGAAGGAATTTGGGATCGATAGGCATAAAACCATTGCCTATACTCCTCAGAAAAATGGAGTTGCTGAACGCATGAACATGACTCTTCTAGAGAGATCAAGGAGTATGCTTAGTAACGCCAATTTGCAGCAGGAACTATGGGTAGAAGCAATAACTACAACTTGTTATCTGGTGAATTAATCACCATCAACAACAATAGAATGCAAAATTTCTGAGGAGGTATGGACAGGTCACCCTTGTAATTATTCTAAACTTAAAGTTTTTGGTTGTGATGCCTATGCTCTAATTCCGAAACATCAGCGTTCTAAATTAGATCCAAAATAAAAAAGGCTTATCTTTGTTGGATAAGGTGATGGTATTAAGGGGTACAGGTTGTGGGATCCTACTGCCCACAATATCACCATTAACAAAGATGTAATATTTGATGAATCATCTCTCATCAAATCAAATGTAGATGTTCAAATGAAACAACAAGAAGTACCTAAGTATCAATAGATTCAGTTTGAAACCAGTTCAAATACAGATGAAAGTGAACATGAACAAGTTTCTGAAGATGCTCATGAAGAAGTTCTTGTAGAAGAAAACGTGGATGATGATGAAATTCAACATATTGTGGATGAACTACAAACTTCCCTAAGGAGGTCTACATGGGTCAAAGTTCCTCCAAGAAGGTATGATGATTTCGTTTCATCAGTTTCTTTAAGTACTAATGACGATGAACCTTCGTGCTATCAGGAATTTGTGAAGGGTTCAAACATTGATAAATGGAAAGAAGCGATGAAGGATGAAAGGAAAGAATTAGAGAGGAATGCTACATGGGACCTAGTAGAGCTTCCAAGAGATAGGAAAAATGTTGGTTGCAAGTGGGTCTACAAGCTAAAGAAAGGTGTTGATGATAAGGTGGAAAGGTACAAAGCAAGGCTGGTTGCGAAAGGGTATTCTCAGAAGGTGTAGCACCCGTCCACAAGATGCTAAGAAATTAACAATTTATTCAAACACTTACACATTAACAACTTTGTTTTAGCATTATTTCATTGATTTTTATTTACACATTTCTTCTACATCTTCTCAATCATAAATCTATTAACATGATGAAATAAGTAGT
>JASDQU010685431.1:58400-68767 GCA_032191745.1 Picea mariana | reverse complement strand
GCACGGTAACTGAACCCTTTTGCTTGAGATTTATCAATTGGCTAAAGAAGGTATTGCTCCTTGTATCCTCATAGTGTGCTATCATTTCTTCCATGAAAATTGTCCAAGTGACAAGTTATTTGTGAGAACAAAGCCATCGATACCATACATATTGATTAGGTTCTAAATATAAAGAAGCAATTCGTACCTTTTGTGTATGTGGCACATTATGGAGATCAAAGAATTGCTTCATCTGAAGTATCCATGTGATTGGGTCCTGGCCATCAAACTTCCTCATATCAATCTTAGGAACATGGTTGGTCTTCAAAAAAAAGTTGGAGTTTCTCCATTCTTGATTCACCTTCCTTGTGTCCTCATCATGAATTTCATGGGATGCATTTTCACTTTTAGGTGTCTTCTCTGTTACGAAATTTTTCAATAATTCCATGATCTCCCCTTTTAAACCATCTATATTAGTAGCCAACTTAGCTTCCATTGAATCCATCTTAGTATCCAACTTAGCTTCCATTGAATCCATCTTATTTTGTAGTTCATTTATGTCCCTGCGCATTTCTTCACCTTCATCAAGAGTCCAAGTAGGATTTTCTGGAGACTTATTTGGTGTAGAAGTTCCCTTTTTGGGTGGCATGTTGGCCAAGTATCACTTTTGAACCTTGAGTTTGAGGTGGTTCTGCTAGACAATATTTCTTCTATTGTGTCTCCCAAGTTTTGGCCCTTCTGGGTATGAAACTTTATTTTATTTATTTATATGATATTTCTTCTCTGCAATGCCACAGGTCTAATCAAAATTGGATGTTCCAAGTGGAATTTATGGTAACTTCCCCACAACTTGCTGATTTTTGGCCTTTCCAAGAGATCTCACTTGTATAGTGTGCCCTGCACAAAATAATTGATATAAATTTTGAAACTTGCACCAGAAATACTACAGACTATCTGTGATCCAATGAAACCAATCCCACACAATTTGGATAATCTAGGAAGAATTTATGATTGTTTTACCTGGAACATCTTCTTGAGACTAGTCAATAGGACTAGTCAGATACCCTATCTTACATAGGGTGTATCTACAAATTTAAGATGACCCAGAAGCTGAACTTTTTACCACAGATACCTTACTAATTTATGAAATATCCTCCGGAGTTCAGGGTCTGAAACATTACAGAAAATTTTTTATAGCGAAAATTATGCAATGACTCAGTTCAGGATGATTCTGAAACCCTATCTTGTACAGGCTTTATCTCCGAAAGTATAAGGAATCAGGAGATGAATTTTGAACCCAATTGATCCGTCTACTAAATATCCTCCAAGCCGTTCCTTTTGAAACATTGTAGAAAAAAATTTATAGTGAAAATTCCAAGGTGTCTCAGATGTAGCAGCGAAACCCAAAGACCTTGAGCTTTGATACCATATGTTAAGAACCAAATATCAATATAACATAGAAAATCCTCAGAAAAAGTACTCAATGCCTTGAAAAAAAGATAATTTCAGATAATAAGCCTCTTCGAGGGGGCAACCTCCTTTTACCCCACTTAAATGTTGAAGTACAAGATGATTCAAAATGAAAATGTCTCCTTGGTATATATAGGAGACTATGAGGTATAATTACAACTAATGGCCTAAAGCCGACATAAATAAAATAACATTACTAATATAATATGCCCCAATTAAGGGGTAATGAGCCAATATTAGGGCTTAATAGACATCAATGGAAAATGGTTTCTCTCCTTGGGGTTGCTCCCCCTATCATCATGCATCTATTATTTCTCGTTGTTATCATGCCATTGTTATTTCATTCATTCATTGACAAAAGATAACTCCCCTTGTCAATAAGTCTTCCCCTATTTGCATGCTATTGATCTTCCTGTCTGGATTTCTTTCTCTGATGATTTTTCTTCCCTTTAATTTTCTGTAAGATGTAGATCCATGTAGGGATGCATGTATATGTTTCCTTTCCTCTCTTCCAATGTTGTTTATTGTCCATTGGTGCTTTCTCTTGAATTTCAATAATCTATATAAAAGCATTCAAAATTTGATTTCTTAATTTACTTGTCATGTTTACTTGACCATACTATTCAACAATGTCCTTCTAATGATATAGCTTCTACTGACCATTTCTCTTTCCCTATTTTGTTGTGCCTGCCACTACTTTCCCTTCTTTGACCAACTGATTCCACTAATTTCAATTGTAAATACACTTATATGCATCTTCTCTTAACCATGTTTTTTGTACCTTCTAATCATCTCATGAATCCATCTTTGTCCATGTGACACACACTGTCCATAACTCTGCTACTCAATATTTTTCCACTCACTATACTATTTTGAATACTTATCTTGAATATGCTACAACTGTGTGGGAACATTACTTCTCAACCAATCAATCTACCATTTTGTACTTCTGCTATCAAATTTTTTTGAATCTGTCTTTGCAAATACTTCATATTGCTCGAAAGATAATTCTCTAACATGTAGTAGCTACTATGCTAACTCCCCCTGTTGTACATACATATTTATTGGGATTCTCCAAGTTGAATGGCTTAGAAAATACCCGCTTTGATGTAGAGTAATCTTCCTCTTCATCTATAGACTCACCATATCTATGAAATTTGACTTCTTCCTTTATTCCTGTGGATTGATCTCGCACTAGAATTACTAAAAGTACAATCTCTTGAAATTATTCCTTATTCACCTTCTCTCCTTTTCTATCTCGTGCTACTGCAAATCTTGTGATCTCTGGGACCTGTTCTTCTTGTTTTTCATTTCTTATCCATACCTTCCTATATTTGACAATTTCCTTTTTGCCTATAGATTTGTATTCATCTCGTACTATTGCTAATCCTGCAATCTTTGGGACATGGTATTTATTCACCTGTTCTTCTTGTTTTCTTTTCCATACTTTCTTATATCTTCTATCAATGTTCTCTTTCATGGAAGTATCAATCATGCTTCTACAATCATGAGTTGTTTTTCCATAGTTATGGAGTTTGTAACATTCAATGTTATGTGGGGCCACATAAACATTTCTTGTCTGAATATTTCTTCCATAATCCCTACAATCTACAACCTTATGTCCAAAGTTAGTACAATAAAAAAAATGACCATAAAAGAAATTTACATACCTGGGAGTGAATGATATTCTTTTTGGTGTAGTCCTTCTCAATTCCTTCCTTGGCTGATCATGATCTTCTCTTCTCTGGATCCATTCATTATGGTTGAAGCTTATTTGATGCCAAGATGTGGCAGTTCTTTTTGAATATGTATCTCTATTATACTCATTCTTCTTTGATTCTTGTTGACCATGATTCCTTCCTTTGAGCATGTCTGCATAACTCTCACTCTTTTCTTCATTCTTATTTTCTAGCAAACTAGATGGATTATCTTCAACATTCTCTATGTATGATGTGGATGTTTCTCTCTCTTCAACGTTATGACTGAGCTTGAAAATTTTAAATCTGAATGTGACAACTTCTTCTTCACACTTCTCAACCTCTTATTCTTTATTCATCATCTAAATCTTCATGACTTCTTATGTTTGTTTTGTTTCTTCAAGTTGGATATTCAAGGAGATGATTTATTTTTCAATTCTTCTCTCTTCATGACCAAATTTTGCTTCAAGCTTATTTAAGTTGTCAGTTCTTTCCTTAAGATTATCTATCAATATCCTCTTTCTCTTTTCCACTTCTTCCTTTTGTGCTGCTATTTTGATTTCCAAACATTGATTCTAATCCTCAAGAGTTTCTTCAACCCTTATAGATTCTTCTAGATGACCCTTTAACTTCATGAGCATTTGCTCGAATTCTTCAGAGTTGGCGTTCTAAGATTCTTATTTCTTCTTTAGTTATTCCTGAAGTGACTTGTTTTTCTCCTTTTCCCTCTTTATAATTTCTATGGAACTCATCAATTATTCTATGTAATCGAATGATACCTCTTCACACTCTTCCTCTTATGAATCTATCTGACATGATGAGCATGTTTCTTCCTGTTATGTACCTATATATTCTTTAGCAATCTCTAATTTTTTGATGAGAGAATAATAGATATTATGTAGCTTATCCCAAATTCCTTAGCTGACAAACATTTTCCCACTTTGTCCTTTACTGAATCAGGTAGTCCTTCCATGATGAAATCCATTTTTATTTTGTTTTTCTTCTTTAATTCCTTCTTGGATGCAGTCTTAGGTTTCTTTGTTTCATTGTATCCTATCACAATTGATTTCTAAATATCATATCCCTATGCCTGCAAAATGTCTTTTGTCCTTATGCTCCATATCTCATACACAAGACCACTATGACTATCAAACAATGGTACTCCATTCTCAATGTATTCCATGATCTCATTTTAGTGTTTAGACTTCTGAACTGACTCTGATACCAATTGTTGGAATACTGAGGGGGGGCGGTGAATCAATTTGAGCACTTTATAGCACGTTTAACCACAATATATATTCTTTCACTTTATCAACAATGTTCAATAGTTTATCATCAATGTATCATCTATGATCACATTCAATATATATATATATATATATATATCATAAGCATGTAATCATAAGAACAATCACATCAACATCATATCAAGAACACAATACACCAGTATTTACGTGGAAACCAAAATGACAGAAAACCACATAATGTTTTCTTATATATATAAAGAATTCATTCACAAGAATCACCAACTTCCCAATTATCCAGTTACAACTAGAAGGAGGCTACAACCCCCTATTTACAGAATCCAACCTGAAGAAATCTACAACTCTTTGAATTCTATGGCTCCAACTATAAGGAGGATACAACCCACTAGGTTCTCCAGCTCCAACCGAAAGGTGGCTACAACCAACTAGTTCTTAGACTCCAATCTGAAGGAAGCTCCAACTCCCTGATTCTATGGGTCCAACTAGGAGGCTACAACCCCCTCTCCTTTCCCCATCTTTCCACACTGAAATATAAGTGTAGACCAACTTTCACTACCACAATCACTAACACTGTCAAATCAACATGTAACTTATCATTGTATCCAACCTTTCATTGACCAACATATCCAACCAATCACTGTCTCATCCACGATACTAGATCCCCTCTCATCCACATGAAAATCATGCCAAGATCACCAAGAGAATATCTCAAACCATATGCTCAACACCACCGACACATGCCTCTACCAAGAATATACCAATATCACCACATACCATCATAAGATATGTGTCTCAACCAAGTACCAACCTGTACCATGCATCAACCTATACCTCAACATGTACCATCTACCATAATAAGTGCATCAACCATGCACCAAACCTATATCACCACCTTTACCATACCATATACCATACCATGTTCCAACCATGTACCTCAACCATGTACATCAACCATCAACACCTGTACCATACCATTTACCAATCCAATAAACTAAGAAATGTACCAGCAATGTATCTCAACAAGTAGACCTCAACCAACATGTACCATACATCTAATGATGTTCCTCAAGTCATATACCAAATATCACAAACACATGCCTCAATAATTCTCCTCAATATCACCAAGATGCAAACTCAAAACACACTATAATGAGCCTCAAATATGCACCATAACATGTAACCAAACCAAATACCAATATAACCAATAGTGCTTCTAATCAATGTACCATAACATCACCAATGTGTACCATCAACAAGACATACCTCTCAACTGTATACCATACCATAACTAATCAAGCAACATTTAAAGCATACATGTATCCTATAGATAATATGAAACAAAAGATACATACATGTAGCTTCTTTATTGACCTCAACGGCCATGTACCAACATTTCCCCAACTTATGTCTTGTACTCGCTAGATGAAGACTATCTGTCACAAAAGTCCTCATGTGACAACCTCTAGGAAACTCACGGGTATGACTCGCAGGAGACTTAGTGTCTGAACCACAGGGATGACCCTAATTAGGATTTTCTTATATTTTCCCACTATCCACTGGAGTCCCAAAAATCTTACACTTTTCCCACTTCACTACATCATAATTATTCGACACAAACTAACCAAAAGATAACAATACTTGACCATAACATTCAAAAGATAGATATTCAATATAAGTGTGTGAGTGTGTTTGTCAATGACTCCTTGAGGGTTATTTATACATTTTCTAGGTAACTCCTCTCCTTAATTTAGGGCATCTAAATGTTTCTTGTATCAACCACTTTACACTTTCATTCATTGACTTGTAACCAACTACAACTTCTTGACCATTATTTGGGGCTTCCAACTTCACAAGGCCATATCTCCCTCATCGTAAGAAACCACAGGGCATACCACACATCACTGGAAATGGCATGATGCGTACTATCGATCTATGATAGTCTTATATACAATTTCACTGTCCTCCATGTCCATATTCCTCAATCAATTTTGAGTCCCATAACCACACCTCCTGGGCTATATGTAGACTACATCAAATGCACCGAACTATCTCACCATCAATACTGATCATACAAATATCAATCATATGTTCAACATATCTAGGCCTCTTCAAGGGTTGAGATCAATCTCTAAGGGTTTGCATCGATCTCTAAGGGTTTATATCAATGACAACCAACTGTCCAACATGTGCATCTATGTATTTCAAAGTGTTCAATAGAAACTTGTATTGTCATGATATTTTGCACACATCGAGGATTAAAATATTGTATTTTATCATTTTTAGTTCCTCAACGATTTTATAGTCCATGGAATCTAAGTAACTAGTTGAAGTCTTAGTGGTATTAGAGACATTAGAGGAAGTCCTATCAATAGGTACCATAGTCCACGTCTTCTTAGTGCTTGGAGCTTGAGAAGTAGTTATTTGTTTTCGTGGTATGGGTCCTTTAATCCTGGTATGGTAATCAATTTGGATAGGTAATCCTTCCTCAATCACTTCATCTTTAGCCATGTTGAATTTAGGAAACATGTCCCATAGAACCATATCCAATTCACTAGGTTTCTCCTGAGTTTCCTATTTTATCCCTCCCTCTATTGGCTCATTATATTCTCCTACATGTATGTAACTATACATAAACCTATTTTCTACCATGTTTGTGGCATTTATTATTGAGCACATGTTTTTTTCTGGATGTTTGGATTGATGGTAATTGCAGAAATTATCCATAACAACCCCCTCTAAATCGAGATTCAAATTTGCAAGTGGGGGTTTAATAGGTCTAGGATGGATAATTCTTCTAAAGAAAGGTCTATATGGCCTCTGATTGGAATTCCCTTCTCTAGTATTCCTTTTCACGTCTATGAATTCATTAGACAATAACTTAACCATCCTTTGCATACTCTCCATATCCATGGTGTCTTTATCCTTACCTTCTACAATTTGTTTCAGTTGAGGTCCAGGTAAGATCATGTTATTATTAGGTTGACCAACCTCTTTATTTGTAAAATATTTCTAGCTTTCCTTACATCTCATAATTTAAAACTCAATATTCTTCACTTCTTCAAAGTTTAATGCCAAATTATTGTTCCCTACTCACTTAATGAACATGGAAATTGGTGTTAGAAAGGCATTAGAATAAACTTCGATTTGGAGTTATTGTGCATGTGTTGTTCCATATTTCATTAAATTATTTTACTCCTTATTTATTACTCATCACCAAATAAAAGATTTATATCATCAAAGCACCTGTGGTAGACTCTTCCCCAAACTTTTCCAAGAATTCCTTATAAAAATTACCCCAACCAATGATTGACCTGATTAGCAGATTGAGATACTAGGTGGAGGATTCATTCCCGAAATTATATAGGAAACATTTTCACACCACATCTTTGTGTTGCATATTCATTAATCTGATAGCAATATGAATTTCTTAATATGATCTTACAGTAGATTGGATAGATCTGGGTCATATTTTGGAAGTAATCACTTTGGATTCCGTGGAAGATTATGTAATTGTATAGGTAATGTCAAAGCATCCAAGGCCAACCAAGGTTGATTCACATTTTGATTGTTTTCTTCATTTTCACCATATCCAAGAAACTTGAGTTAGTGTCTTGGTGGTTTGAGTCGGAATATGAATCTAATTGGATCTTAGATTTCTTAGTGTCTAATGGGGTTGGAGGAATTAGAATGGGTGGCTATGAAATTTATTGCAAGACTAATTCCACTAGGACCTTCTACAGTGTGAACCAAATTTTATTCGCTAGTTCTGGTAATTATCCAAGAAGTATTTCTTCATCGAGGAACTAAAGGAGCTACAAGAAAAAAACCAATATGCCTTGTGTAAGATTGAGTAATTCATATGAATGCACTCACTTCATTGTTAGATACTACAAAGAGTATGGTTTCAATATATATTCCATAGTTTTCCAAATCTCGAGGTATATGATTTTCAAAGGAAGTTTTAGGGTTTAGAAAATCGATTTTGGAATGTGGGTTGCTATTATAACTTGTCAGACACGGGCCCTCCTTCTAGCACTAATTATGTTGATGGGGATAGATTCCTAAATCTCACCTGGAGGGATTAAACCCAAGGAAGAGGCCTAATTAGAGTCTCTCTTATTGTATGGAGTAATTCTTCGGGTTATGATTTGGCAACTGCTTTGATGGGATTTAAGTAAAGTTTTTTTTTTTGGTTTTTCCTGAGTATTTATATTTTTTATGATTTTTTCTGTTAAGTGAAAGATAAAGAAATAAAATATAATTTAAGTAATTCAGAAAGAACACTATTTATGATAGATAACTCTTAGAAGGAGTAGACAAAAATAGTTATATGAGTCTAGAATCCTAAGGATTAATCATATACAAAATATTGTCTCTATAGGAATACTTCCAGGAAAAAGAATTATTATAGAAAAAGAAACCTACAAGAAAGTAACAAAGCAAATTCCTTTCGTTCATAAATAACTACCAAATTAATTCTATGAAAAATTAATGAAACAAATAGAAAAAAAATCATTACAAAACATAAATAACAAGTAAAAACCTAAATATAAAACATGTTTATTGATTTTCTAAAGATTAATAATAAATTTTCTCAAATGATAGACCAAGATAACTTGAACATAATAAAAAATATCCTTGATAGACATTATGAGCAAGCAGATAATAGCATAATAATCAATTGATTAAGTTTATCCATAATGAATCTCCAACAAAACGTTCTTGGCCTCAAAAGGGCTTCTGAATTAACTTAAAAATAATTCACAATTTAGTCTTCACCATCCTTTGGGAGCCAAAAAATCATTTTCAAAGTCTTCAAGATTTACATATTTATATAATAGAAAAGTGGGCATGCAAATCATTTCCTAACTTAACCTTCAATAGAACTGGGAGTTAGATATTTTACATTTTCTTGATTGTATCCCCCCATTGAGTAAATAAATAATTACATAAATCCAAATGGGGAAATATGTGTTTATCCCTAGGTAATTTCAAAATAGGAATTTCACATTTAAATCTTTTGATGTACTTCTCTATTTTAGGAAAAGTAAACTTCAACTGAGTCTCTCTTTGAGCTTTAATGATTAGAAATTTTGAAGATGGTCATGCCCCAAAGAAGAAATACTTCTAAGCTCTCTCTTATGATTTTGCATGCATATTTGAAGTCTCCAAAATATGTATAGCTCATAGGAAACCCTCAAGGAGGGAGAAATTGGGAAGTTTTCATTATACAATGGTATCTTTAATCAAATCCCAAATTTTAGTGCCCGCAAACCGCTCACTCTCAATTTTCTTTATGGATTTGTTTGTAATACTTCCACAATGATTACTACTTTGTTCCACTCCATATAGTTCAATTTTACTTATCTTGATATTATGATCTTTATGTTACCTACTCTTTTAAATTTTCTTAATAAAGTTCAGTTGGTCCTAAACTTTTCCCTACTTCTATTTCCATATCAAGTTTTCTTTATATAGTATATATAACTGCATACTTAGTTATTGTTGATAGAAAACCTTTGAAATTAAATATTTTTTAATTTGTCATTGATATTTTCCTCTTCCAGAACTTCTTCGATAAAATCACTTACCATATTCTGTGAAGCTTTGTAATATTTCACCCAATTTTCTAGCAATGAATTTTTTTTCCAAAGCTCTGAATTTCCTCTGCTTTAGCCTTAGCATTTTCCATTGTGGCATGAGAAATGACTAGCCCAACTAATAAGAGATAATTAAGTATAGTTTTATTTTCTTCTATCATCTTCTCTTCAATGGTGCATATGATAGAAGTTCCTCCTATTCTAAGCTATCATCTCCAAATCATAAAACTCTTTCAGAGGATATGGAATGGGTTGATTCCCCCAAGATTAAAACAAATTCCAAACTTCCTGAAGTGTGCACTTGTTTCATCATAGGTTCCTTGCCTTTTCTTGGACTAGGTTTGGGGATAACAACA
>JASDQU010685431.1:30564-53350 GCA_032191745.1 Picea mariana | reverse complement strand
TATATCAGTAGCATGTAATCATAATAAGCATCATGTCAACATCACATCAAGAACACAATACACCATTATTTACATGGAAATCCAAATGGGAGAAAACCATAGAATGATTTCTTATATATATCAAGAATTCATTCATAGGAAGCACCAACTTCCCAATTCTCCAGCTACAACTAGAAGGAGGCTACAACCCCCTATTTACAAGATCCAACCTGAAGGAAGCTACACCCTTGAATTCTATGGCTACAACCCCCTGGGTTCTCTGGCTCCAACTGGAAGGTGGCTACAACCACTTAGTTCTCAGGATCCAACCTAAATGAAGCTCCAACTCCTTGATTCTTCGGCTCCAACCAAAAGGAGGCTACAACCCCCTTTCATTGCCCCGTCCTGCCACCCTGAAATATAAGTGTAGAAAAAATGTCACTACCATAATCACTGCCACTATCACTGTGACTGTGACTGTGACTGTCACATCAACCTGCAACCTATCACTATATCCAACCTTTCACTAACCAACATGTCCAACCAATCAATGTCTCATCCAAGATACCATATCCACTCTCATGTGCATGCAACTCATGCCACGATCACCAAGAGAATATCTCAAACCATATGCTCAACATCACCAACACATGCCTCTACCAAGCATGTACCAATATCAACACATACCATCAGAAGACATGTGTCTTAACCAAGTACCAACATGTACCATGCATCAACCTATACCTCAACCTCTACCTCAACTTGTACCATCAACCATGTACCATAACAAGTGAATCAACCATGCACCAAACATGTATCATGACCTATACCATACAGTGTGCCAACCATGCACCTCAACCATGTACATCAACCATCAACACCTTTACCATAACATGTTCCAAGCCAATAAACCAAGAAATGTACCAGCAATGTATCTCAACAAATATACCTCACCCAACATGTATTGTGCATCCAATGATGTGCCTCAAGTCATATACCAAAGCTCACAAACACATGCCTCAATCATGCTCCTTAATATCACCAAGATCCAACCTTATAACACAATATACCAAGCCTAAAATATGCACCATAACATGTAACCAAACCAAATACCAAGATAGCCAATAGTGCTTCTAATCAATGTACCATAACATCACCAATGTGTATCATCAACAAGACCAATCAAGAAACCTTTAAAGCATACCTGTATCCTGTAGATGATCTGAAACACTAGATATAGACCTGTAGCTTCTTCACTAGCCTCAACAACCAGGTACCAACATTTCCCCAACTTTTTTCTTGTCCTCACGGGACCAAGACCAACTGTCACGTAGGTCCTTGCGTGACAACCTCTAGGAAACCCATAGGTATGCCTCATGGGAAACTTAGTGTTTGAAACACAGAGGTGACCCCTCATATTTTCCCACTCTCCATTGGAATCTTGAAAATCTCACACTTTTCCAACTTCGCTACCTCAGAATTCTCCCTTGAAAACTAGCCAAAAGATCACAATACTAGACCATAACATTCACAAGATAGATATTCAATATAAGTGTGTGAGTGTGTTTGTGAATGAATCCTTCAGGGTTATTTATACTTTTTATAGGTTACTCCTCTCCTTAATTTAGGGCTTCTAGAGTTTTCTTGGTGCAACCACTTTACTCTTGCATTCATTTACTTGTAACGAACTAGGGATTCTTGACCATTCTTTGGGGATTCCAACTTCACAAGGCCATATCTCCCTAACCGTGATGAATCACGGGGCGTACCACATATCACCAGAAATTGAATGACTGGTACTATCCATCTATGATAGTCTTACTACAATTTGACTATCCTTCATGTCCATTTTCCTCAATCAAATGTGGGTCCCATAACCACACCTCCGGGGCTATATGTATACTACATCAAATGCACCCAACTAACTCACCATCAATCTCGATCATACAAATGTCAATCATATTTCCAACATCTCTGGGCCTCTCCAAGGGTTAAAATAAATCTTTAATGGTTGACATCAATCTCTAAGGGTTGACATCAATGACAACAAATTTTCCAAACCAACTATCCAACAATCTCCCCCTTTGGCATTGATGGAAACACCAACATTGATGGCAACACTGATGCTCCAATGTGCATGCTCCCTCTATGAACATTTATCCTCATCAATGTTTCTCACTCTCCCCCTTTGACATCAATGGAAAATGTTCTCTCTCCTTGGGGTTTCTCCCCCTATCGTCATGCATCTGTTCTTTCTCGTCATTATCATGCCATTGTTATTTCATTCCTTCATTGACAAAAGATAACTCCCCTTGTCAATATGTCTCCCCTTGTTTGCATGCTATTGATCTTCCTATCTGGATCTCTTTCTCTGATGATTTTTCTTCCCTTTAATTTTCTGTAAGATGTAGATCCGTGTAGGGATGCATGCATATGTTTCCTTTCCTCTCTATCAATGTTGTTTATTGTCCATTGGTGCTTTCTCTTGAATTTCAATAACATACATAAAAGCATTCAAAATTTGATTTCTTAATTTACTTGTAATGTTTACTTGACCATACTATTCAACAATGTCCTTATGATGATATAACTTCTACTAACCGTTTCTCTTTCCCTATTTTTTTGTTCCTTTCACTGCTTTCCCTTCTTTGACCAACTGATTCCACTAATTTCAATTGTAAATACACTTCTATGCATCTTCTCTTAACCATGTTTTTTGTACCTTATAATCATCTCACGAATCCATCTTTGTCCATGTGACACACACTGTCCATAACTCTGCTACTCAATATTTTCCACTCACTGTACTATTTTGAAGACTTATCTTGAATCTGCTACAACTGTGTGGGAACATTACTTCTCAAACGATCAATCTACCATTTTGTACTTCTGCTATCAAATTGTTTTGAATCTATCTCTGCAAATACTTCATATTGCTCGAAAGATAATTCTCTAGTATGTAGTAGCTACTGCGCTAACTCCCCCTATTGTACATACATATTTATTGGGATTCTCCAAGCCGAATGGCTTAGAAAAATACCCGCTTTGATGCGGAGTAATCTTCCTCTTCATTTATAGACTCATCATCTCTATGAAATTTGACTTCTTCCTTTCTTCCTGTGGATTGATCTTGCACTAGAATTACTGAAAGTACAATCTCTTGAACTTATTCCTTATTCACCTTCTCTTCTTTTCTATCTCGCACTACTGCAAATATTGTGATCTCTCGGACCTGTTCTTCTTGTTTTTCATTTATTATCCATACCTTCCCATATCTGACAATTTCCTTTTTTCCTACATATTTGTATTCATCTCGTACTATTTCTAAGCCTACAATCTTTAGGAAATGGTATTTATTCACCTGTTCTTCTTGTTTTCTTTTCCATACTTTCTTATATCTTCTATCAATGTTCTCTTTCATGGAAGTATCAATCATGCTTCTACAATCATGAGTTGTTTTTCCATAGTTATGGAATCTGTAACATTCAATGTTATGTAGGGCCACATAAACATTTCTTGTCTGAATATTTCTTCCATAATCCCTACAATCTACAACCTTATGTCCAAAGTTAGTACAATAAAAAAAATGACCATAAAATAAATTTACATACCTGGGAGTGAATGATCTTCTTTTTGGTGTAGTCCTTCTCAATTCCTTCCTTGGCTGATCATGATCTTCTCTTCTCTGGATCCCTTCATTATGGTTGAAGCTTATTTGATGCCAAGATGTGGTAGGTCTTGTTGAATATGTATCTCTATTATACTCATTCTTCTTTGATTCTTGTTGACCATGATTCCTTCCTTTGAGCATGTCTACATAACTCTCACTCTTTTCTTCATTCTTCTTTTCTAGCAACCTAGATGGATTATCTTCAACATTCTCTATGTATGATGTGGATGTTTCTCTCTCTTCAACGTTCTGACTGAGCTTGAAAATTTTAAATCTGAATGTGACAACTTCTTCTTCAAGCTTCTCAACCTCTTATTCTTTATTCATCATCTAAATCTTCATGACTTCTTATGTTTGTTTTGTTTCTTCAAGTTGGATATTCAAAGAGATGATTTATTTTTCAATTCTTCTCTCTTCTTGACCAAATTCTGCTTCAATCTTATTTAAGTTGTCAGTTCTTTCCTTAAGATTATCTATCAATATCTTCTCTCTCTTTTCTGCTTCTTCCTTTTGTGCTACTATTTTGATTTCCAAACATTGATTCTAATCCTCAAGAGTGTCTTCAATCCTTCTAGATTCTTCTAGATGACCCTTTAACTTCATGAGCATCTGCTCGAATTCTTCGGAGTTAGCGTTCGAATATTCTTATTTCTTCTTTAGTTCTTCCTGAAGTGACTTGTTTTTCTCCTTTTCCCTCTTTATAACTTCTATGGAACTCATCAATTATTCTATGTAATCGAATTATACCTCTTCACACTCTTCCTCTTATGAATTTGTCTGACATGATGAGCATGTTTCTTCCTATTATGTACCTATATATTCTTTAGAAATCTCTAATTTTTTTATGAGAGAATAATAGATATTATGTAGCTTATCCCAAATTCCTTAGTTGATGAACATTTTTCCACTTTGTCCTTTACTGAATCAGGTAATCCTTCCATGATAAAATCCATTGTTATTTTTTTTTCTTCTTCAATTCCTTCTTGGATGCAGTCTTAGGTTTCTTTGTTTCATTGTATCTTATCACAATTGATTTCCAAATATCATATCCCTATGCCTGCAAAAAAAAAAATTGTCCTTATGCTCCATATCTCATACACAAGACCACTTTGACTATCAAACAATGGTACTCCATTCTCAGTGTATTCCATGATCTCCTTTTAGTGTTTAGACTTCTTAAGGAAGGACCCACTCTGATACCAATGGTTGGAATACTAAGGGGGGCGGTGAATCAATTTGAGCACTTTATAGCACTTTTAACCACAATATATATTCTTTCAATTTATCAACAATGTTCAATAGTTTATCATCAATGTATCATCTATGATCACATTCAATATATATATCATAAGCATGTAATCATAAGAACAATCACATCAACATCATATCAAGAACACAATACACCAGTATTTACGTGGAAACCAAAATGACAGAAAACCACATAATTTTTTCTTATATATGTATCAAGAATTGATTCACAAGAATCACCAACTTCCCAATTATCCAGTTACAACTAGAAGGAGGCTACAACCCCCTATTTACAGGATCCAACCTGAAGAAATATACAACTCTTTGAATTCTATGGCTCCAACTATAAGGAGGATACAACCCCCTAGGTTCTCCGGCTCCAACCAAAAGGTGGCTACAACCAACTAGTTCTCAGGCTCCAATTTGAAGGAAGATCCAACTCCCTGATTCTATGGCTACAACTAGAAGGAGGCTACATCCCCCTTTCCTTTCCCCATATTTCTGCACTAAAATATAAGTGTAGACCAACTTTCACTACCACAATCACTGCCACTGTCAAATCAACATGTAACTTATCATTGTATCCAACCTTTCATTGACCAACGTATCCAACCAATCACTGTCTCATACATGATACTAGATCCACTCTCATCCACATGAAAATCATGCCAAGATCACCAAGAGAATATCTCAAACCATATGCTCAACACCACCGACACATGCCTCTACCAAGAATATACCAAGATCACCACATACCATCATAAGATATGTGTCTCAACCAAGTACCAACCTGTACCATGCATCAACATGTACCTCGACATGTACCATCTACCATAATAAGTGCATCAACCATGCACCAAACCTGTATCACCACCATATACCATACCATGTGCCAACCATGTACCTCAACCATGTACATCAGCCATCAACACCTGTACCATACCATGTACCAATCCAATAAACTAAGAAATGTACCAGCAATGTATCTCAACAAGTAGACCTCAACCAACATGTACCATACATCTAATGATGTTCCTCAAGTCATATACCAAATATCACAAACACATGCCTCAAGAATGCTCCTCAATATCACCAAGATGCAACCTCATAACACACTATACCGAGCCTCAAATATGCACCATAACATGTAACCAAACCAAATACCAAGATAACCAATAATGCTTCTAATCAATGTACCATAACATTACCAATGTGTACCATCAACAAGACATACCTCTCAAGTGTATACCATACCATAACTAATCAAGCAACATTTAAAGCATACATGTATCCTATAGATAATATGAAACAAAAGATACATACATGTAGCTTCTTCATTGAACTCAACAACCATGTACCAACATTTCCCCAACTTATGTCTTGTCCTTGCAGGATGAAGACTATCTGTCACACAAGTCCTCGTGTGACAACCTCTAGGAAACTCACGGGTATGCCTCGCAGGAGACTTAGTGTCTGAACCACGGGGATGACCCTAATTAGGATTTTCTTATATTTTCCTGCTATCCACTGGAATCCCAAAAATCTTACACTTTTCCCACTTCACTACATCATAATTATTCATCACAAACTAACCAAAAGATAACAATACTTGACCATAACATTCAGAATATAGATATTCAATATAAGTGTGTGAGTGTGTTTGTGAATGACTCCTTGAGGGTTATTTATACATTTTCTAGGTAACTCCTCTCCTTAATTTAGGGCTTCTAAAGTTTTCTTGTATCAACCACTTTACACTTTCATTCATTGACTTGTAACCAACTACGACTTCTTGACCATTATTTGGGGCTTCCAACTTCACAAGGCCATATCTCCCTCATCGTGAGAAACCACAGGGTGTACCACATATCACTGGAAATGGCATGATGCGTACTATCCATCTATGATAGTCTTATATACAATTTCATTGTCCTTCATGTCCATATTCCTCAATCAATTTTGAGTCCCATAACCACACCTCCTAGGGTATATGTAGACTACATAAAATGCGCACAACTAACTCACCAACAATACCGATCATACAAATATAAATCATATGTTCAAATATCTAGGCCTCTCCAAGGGTTGAGATCAATCTTTAAGGGTTGACATCGATCTCTAAGGGTTTATATCAATGACAACCAACTGTCCAACATGTGCATCTATGTATTTCAAAGTGTTCAATAGCAACTTGTATTGTCATGATATTTTGCACACATCGAGGATTAAAATATTGTATTTTATCATTTTTGGTTCCTCGACGATTTTATACTCCATGGAATCTAAGTAAATAGTTGAAGTCTTAGTGGTATTAGAGACATTAGAGGAAGTCCTATCAATAGGTACCATAGTCCACGTCCTCTTAGTGTTTGGAGCTTGAGAAGTAGTTATTTGTTTTCGTTGTAT
This sequence comes from Picea mariana, assembly GCA_032191745.1. Taxonomy (NCBI): domain Eukaryota; kingdom Viridiplantae; phylum Streptophyta; class Pinopsida; order Pinales; family Pinaceae; genus Picea; species Picea mariana. The sequence continues at coordinate 46,047 of JASDQU010685431.1, read as the reverse complement.
GGGTCCTTTAATCCTAGTATGGTAATCAATTTGGATAGGTAATCCTTCCTCAATCACTTCATCTTTATCCATGTTGAAATTAGGAAACATGTCCCATAGAACCATATCCAATCCACTAGGTTTCTCTTGAGCTTCCTCTTTTATCCCTCCCTCTATTGACTCATTAGATTCTCCTACATGTATGCAACTATACATAAACCTATTTTCTACCATGTTTGTGGCATTTATTATTGAGCACATGTTTTTTCTGGATGTTTGGCTTGATGGTAGTTGCAGAAATTATCCATAGAAACCCCCTCTAAATCGAGATTCAAATTTGCAAGTGGGGGTTTAATAGGTCTAGGATGGATAATTCTTCTAAAGAAAGGTCTATATGGCCTCTGATTGGAATTCCCTTCCCTAGTATTCCTTTTCATGTCTATGAATTCATTAGACAATAACTTAATCATCCTTTTCATACTCTCCATATCCATGGTGTCTTTATCCTTACCTTCTACAGTTTGTTTCGGTTGAGGTCCAGGTAAGATAACGTTCTTATTAGGTTGACCAACCTCTTTATTTGTAAAATATTTCTATCTTTCCTTACATCCCATAATTTAAATTTCAATATTCTTTGCTTCTTCAAAGTTTAATGCCAAATTATTGTTCCCTACTCGCTTAATGAACATGGAAATTGGTGTTAGAAAGGCATTAGCATAAACTTCGATTTGGAGTTATTGTGCATGTGTTGTTCCATATTTCATTAAATTATTTTACTCCTTATTTATTACTCATCACCAAATAAAAGAGTTATATCATCAAAGCACATGTGGTAGCCTCTTCCCCAAACTTTTCCAAGAATTCCTTCTAAAAATTACCCCAACCAATGATTGACCTAATTAGCAGATTGAGATACTAGGTGGAGGATTCATTCCCGAAATTATATAGGAAACATTTTCACACCACATATTTGTGTTGCATATTCATTAATCTGATAGCAATATGAATTTCTTAATATGATCTTACAGTAGATTGGACAGATCTGGGTCATATTTGGGAAGTAAGAACTTTGGATTATGGGGAATATTATGTAAATGTATAGGCAATGCCAAAGCATCCAAGGCCAACCAAGGTTGATTCACATTTTGATTGTTTTCTTCATTTTTCACTATATCCAAGAAACTTGAGTTAGTGTCTTGGTGGTTTGAGTCGGAATATGAATCTAATTGGATCTTAGATTTCTTAGTGTCTAATGGGGTTGGAAGAATTAGAATGGGTGGCTATGAAATTTATTGCAAGACTAATTCCACTAGGACATTCTACAGTGTGAACCAAATTTTATTTGCTAGTTCTGGTAATTATCCAAGAAGTATTTCTTCATCGAGGAACTAAAGGAGCTACAAGAAAAAAACCAATATGCCTTGTGTAAGCTTGAGTAATGCATATGAATGCACTCATTTCATTGTTAGATACTACAAAGAGTATGGTTTCAATATATATTCCATAGTTTTCCAAATCTCAAGGTATATGATTTTCAAAGGAAGTTTTAGGGTTTAGAAAATCGATTTTGGAATGTGGGTTGCTATTATGACTTGTCATACACGGGCCCTCCTTCTAGCACTAATTATGTTGATGGGGATAGATTCCTAAATCTCACTTGGATGGATTAAACCCAAAGAAGAGGCCTGATTAGACTCTCTCTTATTGTATGGAGTAATTCTTCGGGTTATGATTTGGCAACTGCTTTGATGGGATTTAAGTAAAGTTTTTTTTTTTGGTTTTTCCTCAGTATTTATATTTTTTATGATTTTTTCTATTAAGTGAAAGATAAAGAAATAAAATGTAATCTAAATAATTCGGAAAGAACACTATTTATGATAGATAACTCTTAGAAGGAGTAGACCAAAATAGTTATATGAGTCTAGAATCCTAAGGATTAATCATATACAAAATATTGTCTCTATAGGAATATTTCCAGGAAAAAGAACTATTATAGAAAAAGAAACCTGGACGAAAGTAACAAATCAAATTCCTTTCTTTCATAAATAACTACCAAATTAATTCTATGAAAAATTAATGAAACGAATAGAAAAAAATGATTACAGAACATAAATAACAAGTAAAAACCTAAATATAAAACATGTTTATTGATTTTCTAAAGATTAATAATAAATTTTCTCAAATGATAGACCAAGATAACTTGAACATAATAAAAAAAATCCTTGATAAACATTATGAGCAAGCAGATAATAGCATAATAATCAATTGATTAAGTTTATCGATAATGAATCTCCAACAAAACGTTCTTGGCCTCAAAAGGGCTTTTGAATTAACTTAAAAATAATTCAAAATTTAGTCTTCATCATCCTTTGGGAGCCAAAAATCATTTTCAAAGTCTTCAAGATTTACATATTTATATAATAGAAAAGTGGGCATGCAAATCATTTCCTAACTTAACCTTCAATAAAACTAGGAGTTAGATCTTTTACATTTTCTTGATTGTATCTCCACCAGTAATTAAATAAATAATTACATAAATCCAAATGGGGAAATATGTGTTTATCCCTAGGTAATTTCAAAATAAGAATTTCACATTTAAATCTTTTGATGTACTTCTCTATTTTAGGAAAAGTACACTTCAACCAAGTCTCTCTTTGAACTTTAGTGATTAGAAATTTTGAAGATGGTCATGCCCCAAAGAAGAAATACTTCTAACCTCTCTCTTATGCTTTTGCATGGATATTTGAAGTGCTCCAAAATATGTATAGCTCATAGGAAACCCTCAAGGAGGGATAAATTGGGAAGTTTTCATTATACAATGGTATCTTTAATCAAATCCCAAATTTTAGTGCCGACAAACCACTCATTCTCAATTTTCTTTATGGATTTGTTTGTAATACTTCCACAATGACTACTACTTTGTTCCACTCCATATAGTTCAATTTTACTTATCTTCTTGATATTATGATCTTCATGTTACCTACTCTTTTAAATTTTCTTCATAAAGTTTAGTTGGTCCTAAACTTTTCCCTACTTCTCTTTCCATATCAAGTTTTCTTTATATAGTATATATAACTGCATACTTAGTTATTGTTGATAAAAAACCTTTGAAATTAAATATTTTTTTAATTTGACATTGATATTTTCCTCTTCCAGAACTTCTTTAATGACATCACTTACCATATTATGTGAAGCTTTGTAATATTTCACCGAATTTTCTAGAAATGATTTTTTTTTCCAAAGCTCTGAATTTCCTCTGCTTTAGCCTTAGCATTTTCCATTGTGGCATGAGAGATGGCTAGCCCAGCTAATAAGAGATCATTAAGTATAGTTTAATTTTCTTCTATCATCTTCTCTTCAATGGTGCATATGATAGAAGTTCCTCCTATTCTAAGCTATCATCTCCAAATCATAAAACTCTTTCAGAGGATATGGAATGGGTTGATTCCCCCAAGATTAAAACAAATTCCAAAATTCCTAAAGTGTGCACTTGTTTCATCATAGGTTCCTTGCCTTTGCTTGGACTAGGTTTGGGGATAACAACATCCCCCATGGTTAAATATATGAAAGTACTAGGATATGGTGTTGTTCACTCTTGTGGTGGTTTCTTTGTAGGTTTCTCTTCCTTCTATTTTATTTGACTGGATGGTTGTTGTGTATTCTATCTGATTGGATGGTTGTTGTGTTTCACTAGTAGTATTTTCTTCATCTTTTGCTACTTGATCAGTTGCTTCTTATTGGAGTCTTTCATTTCTTTCTTTTTCTTCGCTTCCTCCTCATGTTTTTCATTTTCCTCGACTACTAACCTATCCTTTTGTTCTCTTTCATTTTCCTTTTGTTTTTTCTATTCTTCTTCTTGTTTTCTCTTTTATTCTTCTTATTTTCTCTTTTCCTTAACTTCTAATCTTTCTTTTTCTTCTAAGTCTTTTAAATCCTTTTTTCTATCCTCATATTCAACTATTATTATCTTTGTTTCTAACAAATTTGAATCTTCTTCATCTTTTCTTCTCTTTATTTATTCTTCTATCTGTTTCCTCTAATCTTCTTCTTTCTTTCGTCTCCTCAATTTTTTTTTCTTTTGCTTTCAATTACATTGTCTCTTTCAATCTAGATTCTTCGCTCACCTTTGTTGTTCTTATTCTTATTTCCATGCCCTCTCTACTTCAACCAATTTTTTTTTCTGATTACCTCCATTCAATCATTAGGATTCATACCATATAAGAAAACAAAATTTGAAGATTTCAATCTGGTTTGAACATCTTCCCAATCTCTTGCATTCTTAGATGGGATTTCACTTTCCCATTGCTGATGAGTGTAAGGAAAAGCCAAGGAAATCATTTCACAATGTAAAATAACAAGTCCAAATGGATCATTCCTTATGAACTAACCTTGAGAAAATTGATATTCCATCATAGAACTAACTTCTTGTTTGGCATGTTTGGGATTGGATAAATTATAATGTCCCAAATAAAAATTGTAGGGAATGAAAATATTCTTTGTACCATATTTTAGTAGAGAAGCATTGAAACCATGTTGTACTGTATGATATCTTATCTGACCCAAAACAAGTCTATTAGGCACATATCTAGGCAACAAGTAAGGAGTTGCAGTAACACCATAAATCCTCACATAGGTGTATTCCTCCTACAAATACCAATTTCCCATGCATATGATTAACTTCATAGCTTCTGTTGGCACAGGGGCAGACCCAGGTTTTAACGCTACAACAACGCACCAAAAAAACCCTAACTACCGGCCCTTTCGGCAACACCTGCGAAGTAGATGAAGTCTCACCCGAGGTAGAGGTAGGGGTGGTTGTGAGACTTAAGTGTCTGCAACCTTGGTTGGGACAGAGATCTATGATTATAACACTTAGCAATCACCTAGCATAGATTATTCATCAATATTCAACCCTTATGATACTTCCCAGACAACACAGAGCATCGCAGTATGTACTTAGATCTAAGATAATTCAGCAATTAGCCACAACAAGATAGATTAGATTATGTAGATCAAGCACTAAGCATATTACATACCAGATCTAACATTTAGTCGTATCTCAGAAGCATAGAGCATAAATAGATATATCTAAACACATCAAAGCACTTAGCAAAGGAAGATACAAACACATTAGGTCGAGGAACAGAGCACAACACACAGATTTATCGTGGTTCACCGCCACCTTAGGGCTACGTCCACAAAGCCTTCTTTTTTATTAGCTTCAGTTAATCAGGTTATAGCACAGAGCCATACAAATCCCTCTTTGCATAGGAAAAAAGATCTGTGTAGCTCGCTAGATCCTTCTTCCTTGCATTACAACACTTAGCTTCCTATAGCAGCCTCAAAATAACTTTCACTTAGACTTGCAAGCCTTACATAGTTCACATGGAGAACTTATTCAACATCACATAGATGCACTACCAATTGCACTAAGCAATCACACCTACTTCACATCTACTTCATATCTATTTATACATACAAAAGTGGGCCTAAGTGTGGGTAAACCCATGGGCCGACATCCCTTTTCCATTACATTATCCCCAAAAACCCAAAAAGGACCCAAAAAGGGGTCTAGCTTCCACTATTTCCACTTCGCGTTGCGCTCCATCTTTGACAAGTTGTCGAAGTCCCAAAAATGATCAAATATGATCAGGTGTCCCTCAAAACTTGGTCAAGGCCCAACAGGCCCCCAACACTCACTTGTGACTCATCTCGAGTCACTCAGGTCTGGGTAGCATTGCCTCAAAGGTCTCGAGCTTGTCTCGAGCTGCTTCGACTTGTTCCTGTGCTACTGCTTCTTGCTCAGCGGATTCCTGAACAACCGCTTCGCTGATAGGGCCTTCCAGTTGTTGCTCGACTGTGACAACTACTTGTTCTACTAGTGTTCCTTGGCCTTCAATTTCTTCAAATAGTAGGTAGGCTGCCTCCTGGATCGGCTGGAGTTTCTGGGTGACTTCCATCACTTTATTCTATGTGGTGAGAACGATTTGTTGGGCAGTGCGTTGTTCTTGGGATCTCTTCAAACTCTCGATGGGTGACAGGAGCTTGAGATGCACCTGTACTGTATCTCTGTGCTGCTTTTCTTCCTGGAGTTGGGACTCCAGTTTCTTCAACTCTGGGTCTTCAGATAGTTGTTCATATATATGTGTGCTTCTGCTACTTAGCTATTTACATTCTATAGCAAGTGTTTTAATCCTCTTGACTGCATTCTGAGAATTCAATTATCACTGGTCGCGCACTTCTTGTGGAGTCTGTGGTATGGTCTGAAGCTCTAATTCCAAGACCCTTTGTTCAAGTTGTTGAATGACTTCAGCCAACTTTGTCACTTAGCGGTCTATGGGATCTTTGGTCATCTTCTCTAAGCCGGTCATAGAGTGAAATGCTCTGTTGATTGCTTCTTCAATTCCTATATGCTTTGTGAGCAGCTGATCTTTCTCTTTTTGGATCTTTGCTCTGTCTTCTTCAAATTTTGCTTGGAGAGCATTCTTCTCTTATTGTGTGGCTTGGCGTTGTTCAATAATTTCCTCTTGTGCTTTCTTTAGGGCCTGGGTGGCCTTCACTTTTTCTTCCTTAGCATGTCGAAGGTGTACTTCAACTGTATCAATAATCTTGCAGAGCTGAACTGATTCATCTCCCACTTATGTTGTTCCTTTTGGCAGAGGGGCTGTAGAGATCGCTCGGCTAGACTGGAGTGCTTGCTGTACTCCTTGGAGTGCGATCTCAATTTGGCTATACATTTGTTCCTGCTTTGCCTCCTGCTTCTCTATGATTTCCTTTTAAGCATCATTGACCACTGCAATGATGAAATCAAAGTCATCCAACGTGAGGGAAGTTCGTATATTGGTTACAGTGGTTCTTGGTTTCTTTCTGGAGCAAGATTTCAGAGGTGAGACCTTCATTTTCTTCAATGAGTCTTCTTCGTCCCTAGGCTATGGTACTTCAACTTTTTGTTGTTCAGCTTCTTCGTCATCACCTTATTCATATGGTGTAATGGAAGTCATCCTTATAGATAGGTTGTCAAAATCCTGGACTTCTTCAGTCTTCCTCGTCGTCTTTGATTTCTTTATCTTACTGGGCCTAGGTGTATCCTGCGTAGTTTCGGGGCTGTCGATGTCAAAAATTTCTACGGGGTCTGCTAAAATAAAGAGGTCCACTGACCATTCCTTGGTGATCTCTTCCAGGTCTTCTTCTGTCATCTTATAATAGGATTGAAGTTGTTCCTGATGCTCATCAACGCATGGGGTTAGGTATATAAAGTAGCGGTCCACGTTGAGCTTTATCAGAGGTCAGAATCTCTGTAAAGTGTTCGGGGTTATGTGAGGTTCACTCCTTATGGCTGCTTTCAATTTGTTATAGTATGCGTGGAAAACGACATTTGATTTCCATTCTTGATCATGTCGTTTGAGTACCATAATGTATTGAACTTCGCGGCTAGTGGCTCAAAGGGGTTAAGGTCCGGGAAGGTTGCGCCTTCCGATAGCTCCCATGCAATAAAATCGATCAGTATCAGGAGCCAACTAAAATGGAATTCATGCCCCTGATCCTGGGCTTCTCTGCAGTCAATCTCTAGTTGATTCACCAGGTACTTCACCCAATTCATCTGTAGTCCCTCTGCGCACTTTCCTGCGAGGTCAACTACAAAGCCAGATACTTGTGTTGGTCGATTCTTGCATACCAACTTCCCTGCGATTAGTTGGCATGCGAGGCGTACTGCGCCACTTTCAATAGAAGCTACCTTGTAGCCTATCGCGCCTTTCTCAACATCGCCATAGGATTCTTTGATCTTCTGTGCAAGAGTGCGGTCTGCGTTCTTTCTATGATAGTACTCATGGGGATCAAGGCCCTACATGCTAAGCCTAGTGATCCTATTGATCAGTGTCAGATCAACAGTTATGCGATGTTCTAACCACAGGTATCGTTCGTTGTAACTTGCTAGCAACAATTTTACACAAGCATTCACCTCCGAGTGTTTGTTGAAGTGCGGTATTTTCATAACATTGAGAAAAGTAGACTGTGCGAGGTTCATCATCCATTGCTTAGGGATGAGCTTTGAATTCTTGCCCTTATTTCTCATCAAGTACTTATATGGGGAGAGCATGCTGTAAGATTTATGGTCCCCCAGGTTGAAGTCGCAAAACTTCAACGCTGCAACCTTGTCTTGATCTACGCGGTAGGTGCGTACTCCTTTCGATAGATATGCAATGACTAGGGTGTATTCAAAGTCTCTAGGGACACTGTCCCTGTTAATCTCACCACTCAGAGGGGGTATGTAAGCTGGTAGGATGGATGGTACTAACTTCACGTTGGCTATGCCATCCTTATGCTTATTTCCTTATGTCATCCTTATACTCGAGATGTTCCTACTCGAGCAGTCGACGAGGAGGCTTGAACTCCTCCCATCGATGATTCTTGGACTCCGGTGGACATTCTTCTTTCCAACATGACTCTCTCAGTCATTAAATCGAGAAGGACCTCTGTGATGGATTCCTCAAGTGCGGTGAGCTTGTCGAACATACGCACTCGGGAAAGATAATTGGGGTCACGATGATCTCAAAATGATGCACTAGGATGAACAATCTGCTTGCAATGATCACTGTAGACAATCACTAGTTCTGTGGGCTTCGAATTTTCAGTTGGAAAAAGTGTTCTTCGGGCATGGCACGATGAGCTAAATAGGAAATTCATCAATGGTCTGCTTGCAACGTGTATGAATCTTCCATGAACATTGATCCATCTATTATGGTGTGCTCCAATGGTCTAGTGGTGATCCTTTAATGCTTTTCTATTTGTTTGGGGTGGAAGTCGAACGGATATATTTGTCCAATAGCTATATTGCTTCACCACGGAGAAGTGTTTTATGTCACTGTTCAGATATCCCGACGAAGCTCAATTCCTATGTTTTTTCCTTCTGTGAAGTTTCCTCTGGAGTCTTCTGTAACTTTTCGATATTGGCTCTCTTCTTAATTATCTTCCTATCCTTCTTCCCAGTGAGCTTCGTCTCGGTCATCCTTTTTCCATTTCGATTCTTATCTTCTCTCGACATAGTCACTTCACAATGCTGAGATTCTTTCTTCAGATCCAAGGGTAATACTCCTTCATTATATGGATTAGGTATTTCGGTCTTCTTTGGTTCCTATAGTACTCTTATAGCTTCGAAATCCAAGTCCCTAGTGTTCAATAGATTAGATCTATTCTCTTGTTCTTCCATCAAGCAAGCGATCTTTCTAGTCATAAATTCCATGAGTTCTTGCTTCTTTTGTTCTAGGGATTCCTTTTCTTCTTTTCTTCGGATCTGGTATTTTTCAATCCAGATCTTGCCTAACAAAGCTGGAAATGGGGCATGGTCCTCAATAAATTTAATAACTTCAAATTCTTCCTTTGTCAAAGCTCCATGGGTACTCATAGCTATCTGGGTAAGCCTGCTACATAGGGTTACCATTTTTCCTTTAAACAATCCTATTTTTCCTAGTGAAGGAACCATAGCAAGCCTTCCTAGGGTTTCCCAAGTACTTTATGTCATAATATTCATCTGTGTTCCCTCATCCATAGCACATTCAATGTCGAAGTCTCCTATTCTTACTTCAATTTTCTCCTTTTCTTTGAAGATATCTGACAAACTGGCATCTTTATGTCCATCTAGGGTTTCTTTCATTTTCAGTAACATAATCTCTTATTCTTTATGAGGTTCTTATATAATCTTAGTCTCTTGATCTCCTTCAGAGTTTGCTTGCTCCATATTCAACTTTTCAAGTCTAGCAATCATTCTTGGGCAATCCAGTACTTCATGGTCCATAGCCTTACAACAGAGGCAACTAGGGTTTCTCCCAGGGCATTCCTTAGCAAGATGTCATGGTCTTCTGCAATTGTAACAAAGAGTTAATCCTCTCTTTATTTTCAATGATCCCCAACTCTTATTATACTGGGCGCTAGGATCATAATGGATAGCTTGCAAAAATTCCTTTCTAGGGTCCTGCATCCATTGGTTAGTCCAAAAATTCTTTCTATGCATAGGTATAACATATCTATCATTATACTTATCAGATCTATTCATATCAAATGTTCTTTCATCTAACAATGCCCTAGTTTTCAAGCTAGGACAAAATCCATCAAGCATACCTAAATCCATACTTTAGAAACAAAAATTTTCACTTCTTTTACTTCTACAGGGCACAAAGCTTCTAGATCTAAGAAATTTTAACTATTCTTACCTTTATCAGAGCACAGAGCTTACAGATCTTACTTCTTTTCTTTAGTATCAACCTCTTTTCTTGCAGATCTGACTTCTTTCCTTCAGAACTATCCTTCCTTCTTCAACACAGAGCTTTTCATATCAAGTGGATCACCGTGCACTAGGGCATAGATCCACACACAGAGCTTTCATAATTTCAGTACGAATCTTTGCACAAAGCTTCTTCTGCTCATGTCCTAGCAATCACAGTTTCAGGTCCCGACAATAGAACCATTTGTTGGCACAGGGGAAGACCTAGGGTTCAATGCTACAACAACGCACCAACAAAACCCTAACTACCGACCCTTTCGGCAACACCTGTGAAGTAGATGAAGTCTCACCCGAGGTAGAGGCAGGGGTGGTTGCGAGACTCAGGTGTCTGAAACCTTAGCTGGGACACAGATCTGTGATTATAACACTTAGCAATCACCTAGCATAGATTATTCATCAATATTCAACCCTTATAATACTTAGCAGACAACACAGAGAATCGAAGTATGTACTTAGATCTAAGATAATTCAGCACTTAGCCACAACAAGATAGACTAGATTCGGCAGATCAAGCACCAAGCATATTACATACCAGATCTAACAATAATTCGTATATCAGAAAAACAAAGAATAAATAGATCTATCTAAACACATAAAAGTGCTTAGCAAAGGAAGAGACAAACACATCATGTCGAGGCACAGAGCACAACACACAGATTTACTGTGGTTCACCCCCACCCTGGGGATACGTCCACAAAGTCTTCTTATTTATTAGCTTCAGTTAATCAGGTTACAACACAGATCCATCCAAATCCCTCTTCGCATAGGACAGAAGACCTGGGCATCTCGCTAGATCCTTATTCCTTGTGTTACAACACTTAGCTTCCTATAGCAGCCTCACAGTAACTTGCACTTAGCCTTGAAAGCCTTACACAGTTCGCACGGAGCACTTATTCAACATCACATAGATGCACTACCAATTTCACTAAGAAATCACAACTACTTCACATCTACTTCATATCTATTTATACATACAAAAGTGGGCCTAAGCGTGGGTAAACCAACGGGTCGACATCCCTTTCCCATTACATTATCCCTAGAAACCCAAAAAGGACCCAAAAAGGGGTCTAGCTTCCATGATTTCTGCTTCGCGTTGTGCTCCATCTTTGACAGGCTGTCGAAGTCCCAAAAATGGTCAAATATGACCAAGTGTTCCTCAAAACTTGGTCAAGGGCCAACAACTTCTCTAGTCATCCTCAAACGTTCCTTATAGAAGATGAGAATATAGAGAGGAGCTAAGAAGAAATTACACATATTTCCATAATGCTTCTAGGGAAAATGTTGGTGGCAAAAATAACATCCATGAGATAAGAGGCCATGTAGAATGTTGGCACTGTCCCCAATTTATCCTTGGCCTTTTGTATATTTCTATCATTATATTTAAAGAATGAGATGGAATGGAAACCCAATTAAAGACATGACAAATAGTGACAACTGTGTAGGAAAATGGTAACCATGCATATTTGAAATATTTATAATTTTTCTCAAAAAACAAGAGCCATTGTATATACATAGGGCACTACAAGGAAAATATGCTATAGCGGAGGTTTTTACGAAATCCCCTATAAAAATAGCCCGAAAATCTGTTTATATCGGACGTCACTAGCGAAGGTGCGCAGGCGAATGTTTCAGCGGACGTTTTTCTAACAGTGTGTTTTTAATTCTATACACACTGGTGCACCACCATATATAAATGCAACGATGATAATATAAAAAGGTGTACTGTTGCATAGTTATTTAAAAAACAAATAAAACAACAGTGTGAATCATATAAAAGCATATCGAAAGAATTGGTGTGCCCTAAATGGGCACATCAGTGTGAAACAAACAGGTTCACCGTCTTCATGTGTTTTTATTCCAAAATGCAGATTGGTGCGGCATTGTCCCCTTGCAACACGAGTGCGCAACAAACAGATCCACAGTCTGCATTTTTTTAAATGCATAACAGTGTGACTTTGTCCTAGTGCCATACCAGTGCATTCAATATGAGGCACCGTCATGTGTTTTTTAAAATAAACGGTGTGCTATCTTCAATGGTTAGCAACAGTGCGCTTAATGCATGTGCACAAGAACAAGGTTTAAATAAAAACTGGTGATAAAAAATATCACGGGCCTGGTGCACACAAAATAGGTGCACTGATGCACCACAAAAATCTACATAGTTTGCGTTTTTTTTTATACAGAACAGTGCACATTTGTCTTGAGGGCGCATCGGTGCACTCCATATGGTGCACCATCACAATGTTTTTAAAAAGTAAAAATGCGTTATTTTCAATTTTGTGCACCGGTGCGCGTAACATGAGTGCACTGGAACATGGTTAAATAAAAATAACAAAACTGGTGGTAAAAAAACATTTTTACCATTTACAGTGTAGAGAAGCTCTCAAACACCAATGCCTCATTTTCCCAACTGGAGTGCACTATCGTCGATGCTTCTATTGCTTGCATTTTTCCGTTCGTTGCTCGATTCGTGGGATTCCAATTTTTCCATACGGTGGGAAAATTTCATTTTTTTTACTACAACCCAACGATGCCCCCTTGACTAGAAAATGTCTGAGTAAATTATTTATTTCTTTTTACATTGTCTTTTTAATGGATTAAATTTTGAAATTTAGTTAAATTTGCATTGTTTTTCATTTTTTTTTCTATGCGGTGCGACCTGTAAATTTTACAGGGCACATCGATATTGTATAGTTTTTTTTCTACATTGTGTCATATTACAGAATGCATCCGTGCATATTTACCAATGACGCACTGGTGCGTTCGAAGTAACAGACGCACCATCCAAAATACATAGTTTCCACTGAATGGTATGTCGTTTGTATGTATTCACTAGTGTGTTCATAAAACTATATGTACCGTTGAATGGAAGCTATTTATTTTCATCTGTGCATGTTGAATAAACGCATCGGTGCATTGTTGATAACGAATGCAACGGTGCATTTATTTTGAACGCATCGGTGTAAATAAATAGTTTCTTTCCAACGGTGTGTTGGTTTTAGGGAACACATCAGTGCATTCATAAAAATATATGCACCGTTTAAAATAGAATAGTTATAAATGAATGGTGTGTCCTTTCTATGTACTGACCGGTGCGTTCACAAAACTATACACACCATTAAATGGACACTATTTATTTTCACATGTGTGTTCCGAATAAACGCACTGGTGCATTGTTTATAACTAACGCACTGGTGCGTTTATTATGAACACACCTGTGAAAATAAATATTTTCCATTCAACGGTGCATTGGTTATATGGAACACACCAACACATTCATAATACTACACTCAGTGTTTAAAATAGATGGTTGTTTGAGTGGTGCATCATTTATATGTAATGCACTGGTACGTACATAATTATAAATGCATCATGGAAAGTAGATAGCGTTATAGCGGTGCGTGCTTGATATATAACGCACCAATGCATACACAATGGGGTGCCTCGGTGCTTTAATAATTACTACGCATCGACTAAAATAAATTTCACTTTGCATGCAGTGCGTAAGATATGTGTGCACATCGTGGGCAGTGCATTACTGTTTTGCAACCGCACCGAACATTAATTTTTCTTTTTTTACAAAATTAATATTTTCATATTTTGAAATAAAATTTTCATTTACTGAAAAAAATTTGTGCTTTTATGTATGATGTTGATGTAATTTATATGTTAATTATGAAGATACGTCAATACATGGAGGAGAAACAACACAGACTGGACCAATACAATATGGTTCAGGAGTGGGAGGCTAGAGAGAGGGAGAGGGATTTGTACCCTCAGCCTAGTACTGTAGTGACACGACTCCTCTTGAGGAATGTAGGCCTCCTATAGTACTATGAGGAGGCTACATCCCTGAAGGGGAATTCTTCCTTTCTTGCGCAATTGATATGTCAATGGGATGCCCATCATTAGGAAATCAGAGTCGGTCCTCATTAGTGGTATCATCCCACTGAGGAGGATATTTATTTTATCACTGTGTTATCTAGGAGAGGGGAGGATTTTCCCCAGTTTCTTGATATCCCAGTGGGTGTTGCAACTGAGATTCAACTTGACTACTCTCAGAGGTACATTGCACATGATATACCTTCTCCTGGTGATTTTTAGGTGGCTGATGGGCAGTTATGGATCACCTTGTTCGGTGCAGAGGACGTTAGGTGCCTCTCATTGTTATTTTCTACCATTTCACACTTTATTGGTGATGGTCAATGCATTAGTTGCTCACTTTTATATTATGTGTATTCTTTGATACAAAGGCCACTACTTATTTGGTGGTCTGCCATTTTCTTGAGGCAGTTTTGTATAGCACTGGATAAATGTTGTTCTATGATAGATGGGAGGAAGAACTTCCCATTCGCTTCAGAGTTTTTTTTTTTTTTTTTTTGAGAAGTTTCTAGAGACAAGACCTAGTTTTTTACGTCGGCCTCCTAGGTCGATGACCGAGGTGTGGATTCACATGTGGGTTGAGATGATGCCCAAGAGGGGCATGCTTGATTTTCTAGCTAGGATTTCCAGGGAGGCACTTGATCTATTATCCAGTGAGGCATATCACATTTTCGTGATGGTGTCGGGCCCTTATGCGGGGATGGATTGGCAAGGATGTATCAACATCCTCTTCATAGTGGATGAGCCACCGGATGATCGAGGTAATATTTAAATTAATGTTGTAATTTTCTTTTATTGTCTTACTTAATTCGAATAAATTTTATTCTATCATGTTCTTTAACGTATTTTATTAAAAATTTTAATACAATTGTCAACCAATTATTAACTTGTGTTATATTTTGCAAATGTTGGAAATTTTTTTGGGGACATGCCTCCTCCCTCGCCACCTGATGCATATGAGGAGATGGTTTAGGATACTGTGGTTCAGGGTCCTCAACCGCATATACCACCTGACATGCGATGTAGGCTAGATTTCAGATATAGGATGGAGGTGTGTGATAGACTAAGTGCACTTTTGGTTGGTACAAGAGTACGCCTTGTCTAGATGAGAGACATCAGGGTTGACCATGATCTCTTGCAGCTCTAGATGAAATTTACGTGGGATATGACGTCTCTTATGCATCATATTGTTGGATATTATAGGTTACTAGTAGGGATGAGGGATAGTACGTCATCCAACACTGATGATGACAAGGGTGGAGATGGCGATGCTCTACTTCAGTACCTCCTCCAGGTGATGGAGACTCTTCTTCTTTAGTAAATCCTCCTCTTCCTCCAGGTGT
>JASDQU010685431.1:4970-28513 GCA_032191745.1 Picea mariana | reverse complement strand
TTCCCGTTCAAAATCGCGAAGAAATATTATTTCCATTCAAAACCGCAGAGAGATATTATTCCCATTCAAAACCGCAAAGAGATATTATTCTCGTTCATAATATATTATGTATTTTATTTTTATGTAATATCTTAAGTATATATTATTATATGGGTTTAGAGAGGGACACATGCATTAGTTATTTAAGGACAAGGATTTATTTTTTTTAAAACTCACTTAAGTCAAAATTAAAAACTAATACAATATAATACCATATGGTAATGACATGAAATGGTGGGTAACAAAAATACATTTTAAAATTAAGATATTAAATATTTGATATTTACAATACAATAATATATTGTTTTTAAAGTAAAAGTTAAAATTAAAATACTAAATGTTCAAATATCATCTAGATTTACAATGGAAAAATATTATATAATTTACACATAACATTTAATTATATCATCCAATCAAAAAATTAATAATATTTCTTATCAATTATTAAATACTAAAAACATTATTTTTTTATTAATCAAATTATTAAATCCACTATAGATTTGAAAACATAAAAGAAGTAATTAAAGAATAAAACATGTATAATATATCACTATTCGTTATCATCACCCTGATTATCTTCCTCGCTTGGAATGATAACACTGTTGTTCTCAAAAATATGTTTTGATCTAGGGTTGTGTCTTAATACAAACCACCAATCCCTATCCAACACATCTGGGTAAAAAAACACTTGGTTGCAGTGTTTTGGGAAAACATAAGGCTCCTTAGCTTCATCCCACATCTTTTTAGAGTTGATACATATCAACCCACTATCACGGTCTTCCTTTACATTATTCCGATCAAAGGTGTCCCACCACTTGCACCTAAAAATAACACATTGGAAAGAAGAGAAGTCTACTCGAATGATCTCTTGTATCTTTTCGACGTAACCTAACTTCCCATGTATGGTGTTTTGATCATGGTGGCTAGCACCACTAGATTGGTCGAACTTGAATTCCACTCCACAGTCTTCTGTCGCGTATCCATCATCAACATCCTTTGTGTGAAAATGATGTCCATATGCCCACATAGATGGGAACAAATGCACCTATAAAAAAGTGAACAAATCACAGTGTCAATATGTGTCTAATAACTCGACCATTAAAATATAAAATAACATAGATGTACTTACAATTCAAATGTGCATTATGAAATTCAAAATTATGTACACAAATAGATTATTACTGAGTTTTTGCAACTAATCCCTATGTTTAGTGCATCCTCTTCTTCACGCGAGTAACGACCAGATGCACCATATTTCTCTCTGACTTGGTCAACAACCCAACTGTTAGGGCACATCATTGGCATATTTTCTTTTAAATGATTGGGATAATGCATTCTTTTACCATTCAACCATCTGAATTCTTTCCTATTACTTTCCCATTTCCTCCTCTTCTATTCGTACAATGTGACCCATGACTGTGTTTCCTCCGAATTGTAAAGAATGAATTTATTGATGGCATCAATTTATAAATTTTTTGATGTAATCATGAAATGAAACCAACAGATATTACATATGAGATCATGATCAAAATACACATTATGAAGTTTGGTGTGAATAGTTACTGTGTAGAAATTTGACAAACGATAAGTCACTTACTCTTTATCAATCACCTTTTTCCATTCATTTGGAGAAACCCCCCTTCTCTTTTTTCTTCGTCCCTTTCGTCGTCCCAAATCATTGCATCTGGTGTGTTGTCTATATGCTTAATGTACTCATTTTTATAATAGAAATACTCATATGATATGTACCCCTCTTCCATAGACCCCTCGGGTTTTTCCCTTTGACGAACAAATCCTTTCAATTTCTTGATGTACCTCTCTAAAAAAAAATCCAAAAATAGGAGACCACGCTGACTAATTCAACCTAATCTACTATTTGAATTAGAAGATGAACCTGCAAGTCCATGAAACTTGGTGGTAGTTCCTTCTCAAACATATAAACAATCTCAGCTATCTCTTAACGCCACCGTGGAATGCTAGCCATATGAATCACCTTTTATGTGATCCAACATACAAATGCAGATAATTTAGATATGGCACGCCTTAGGTCATAGGGGAAGTCATGGTTCACACACCCACACACGAACAAAGGATAATGACACTACAAAGTAAACACATAAAAATTAATTGTGTTTTATCCCATGGAATAAAAATAAAAATTACAAATAATAAAATCATATTTTTGACATACATCATACCTTTAGAAGGTTCAAATGGTCATGTTATTTCAACCCTAAAAAATGGTCTGGACGCACAGTGAAGCAACATCGTAAAGAAGACCCATATAAATAAGGCACCTTCACACCCAATATAACTTCCTTTGCCAAAGGAAGATCTTCTTTCTTCAAAATCCATGGGACATCACCTTCTTTGAAAGACCAAGAGGGACCAGCCTCTCCTCTACTTTCTTGTCTTGGCCAATGTTTCTTTTTAGTTTTTGAAGAAATAAGATCTCTCCTCCTAGTCAATGTGTCACTTTCTTTCAATGATATGTGCCTCCATAAAGAAGATGAAACATTTTTAAATATATGCATTGGATCTAGTAAGTGGGCAATCTTAAGATGCTCCCAATAAGGGAGCTCATAAAACACAGATATTCTTTTCATCTCAATGGGAAATTTCTCATCATAGGTGTCAAATAATTCTATGTCATCAAACATAGGCTCCCCATTTGAATCGAACATTTCTATAATATCCTTCTCCTTATCTCTCGCATATGCTCTAATCCTCTTTGTTGGTGTCATTATTGTAGACATTTGGGTTATCTCTAGCTTACCATTGAAAGCGGATGTTTCTCTTCTATAAGAGTGTTCTTTTGGGAGGAATACCCTTGAGCAATCGAACACTGGATTTCGTAGGTGGTTGGACCACCTAGCCTTCACAGAAGGTCCACAAAATTTACATCCATGATATCCTTTAGTTACAAGACCTATGAAATTATTATATACATAAGACGTTAGTGTTTAAGAATAGAATGTTTATCACAACGAATAAAAATATGCAAACAAATATTGTTACGTATATAACCAAATAACTAAACATGTTAATTACCAGAGAAAACTCCTAATCCTAGATAATCATGTGTGGTGTAAGCACAAATTCCATACAATGTTAAACTCCTCTCTATTGTGATGGGTCTTGATACATCGTATACATGTATCCCTTCCCAAAATTTCTTCAATTCATCTACCAATGGTTCTATGTAGACATCCATATTCTTCACTTGTCTTCTACTAGGGACTATAAGAGTCAACATAAGACATTCACTCTTCAAGAAAAACCATGGGGGGGTATTTTTATTGATCACTACTACAGGCCAAAAAACATAGTTGGTGCTTTGGAGGGAATATCAGTTCATGCCATCCATTGTTATGTTGATTCGTAGACTTTGTACTTCATCCTTGAATTTTTCTGGCCATGTATTCTCTATATGCTTCATGGTTATTGAATCTGTTGGGATTCACATAACTCCTGACTCATGTTTTTGCGAGGCATGCCATCCCTACAACATATCTAATTATTTGCAATGAAAGAGCCTTTGAATCCTTGGGATTATAAGCATGTGCCTCAATATCTTATGAGGAGGACCATGCAATTTACCATTTTTATTTGATTTATGGTACCTGTCATGCCCACATTTTGGACATATCTCTTTATCTGCATATTCTCCTATATATAGAATACAATCATTCAGACATGCATGATATGATATATACTCAACACCCAACATTTTCAACAACTTATTTTTGTCTTTGCATCTACCAAGAAAAACATTATCACTAGGAAGAACCTTACCTTTGAATATCCTGCAGTTAGTGGGAAATATAATTAATGTACAAGGTCATTTAACATTTATAAAAGAAACCATTTCTAATGGTGATTGTATTGTGACAAGATTTCACAAAATTAATATAAGGCACTTGTTGGTCAATTACCTCAATATTGTCGAGAAACATGAGTTTGATATGCCAAACTTTTCTTTCACGTTGTAAAGTAACATTGTTGTCCCAAGCTGGGTAGACTTTGATCAGGCACTAGGTCCAAAGAGAGGGGTGGTGAAATCATATTTTAGGCTTTTGAAAATGGTATCATTGATATGAGCATCATCCCCTAGCTCATCATTCTGGAATGCGTCTAACAATATTGTCTCCATGTAATTCGTATCATGTAAGTAATCATCCATACCAACCTATTTTTTATTGTCTCCATGGCCAACTTCTGAAGAAATATTGTTGTTGTAGTCATTCCTAATTGGTGAATCTAGATGTACTAGGAATTGAATAACTGGTTGACTCAACTATTCTTGGTATGCTTCCTCTTTGAGTTGTGCTCTCATTGCAACCTTCTCTAGGGTTGACATTGTTGTGGGATAAAATGAAAGATGGTAGGTAGGTCGCTCATCATCAGAAGAATCCTAATTTCAAAAATCTTGAACATTAGTACATTGATGATGTTAGTAAGCATAATGCAACAATTTTTTTGTTCAAATTACATTATTCCAAACAATTATTACCATCGTCGACCAAGGATAGCGGTTGGATGATGGAATGTAACAATTGGCAGGGTAAAGAGGTTGTCCATTTTCATCTACCAACTGCTTGCGGTATGTTGCTATTGATAATACCTTCCAACATTTTTGAACTGGTACTAGAATATTTTATGCATCTGAACTCGATTCTGAATCAGGATCCTGCAAATTTGGATACATTTTTATTCAAATTGGCATGGATAAAAAAAATCAATGAGATAATCGAAACATGAATAAAATAAGTTAAAATTAATATAGATGGAAAGGGAGAACTCCACGATGGACTTTGAACAATATGGAATGGGATGGAATTTGAATAATTGGCCATTTGATCATATAATAAGATTTTCTCCCTGCATTTCAACAAAATTAGCAATATTTTTTCATGTACATATCTAAAATAAATTTCGAGGACCATACCACAATCTGAGTTTGAATATAGTTTTGAAACTAATATTTAAGATAATGCGACATAAAATGTAAAATGTATACTGAAGTATTGCAAGTTATGTGAATTCATCCTAAAAGATAATTTCAGAAGAATATACTATTTATGTGGAAATAAAATTTCAAATAACTTTAAAAGCATCCCGATGTTCTTATAAGCATTGGTGTGTTTAAAAGTCAACCACACCGCATTTCTAGATTTTTTTAATAAAAACAATTATATGTCTTTGGTGCGTCAAACAATATGGACGTATTGGTACGTAGTGTAATATGGCCGCATCATTGTTTCTTACATAAACGTACTATCGTGTCGAAAATAATTTTAAAAAACGTGATTTTTTTTAAACAATTAAAAAAAAACGGGAATCAAATTTCATAAAGTCATTTAAATACTAAAAAGCTATCCACTATTTCATTATTTTGCAAAATTTTGCAAGGGAGAGACTTGCAAGAGAGACATACAGAGGAATATTGTGGTGGAGAAAAATACTTTGGAACCACAATATTATTCAGAATATGAGAATTTGAAGGGTATGGTGATTCACTCTAAACCCTTTTCATAAAAAAAATTTAATATTAAGAAGGTATTCAATATTTTTCCAAAATTTACAGGAGACAGATTTGGAAGAGAGACAAATCGGGGAACATTGTGGAGCAGAAGAATACTTTGGAACAACATAAATATTCAGAAAATAAGGGTTTGAATGGTATGGTGATTCACTCAAAACCCTACATTTAGAAAAAAGTAAATAAATAAATTCATACTTACCTTAAACCCTTTTTTTTTTTTTCTTACATGAATGCAAAATTTCACCCTAGGGTTTAACTCCCTCTATCACTTCAGAATTAGGGATTTTTTTGTTTTAGATATCTATATCTAATGGGTTTGTTTTCTATATGTAAGTGTTTGGCATGTGATGCAAAGGGACCACTTATTGCATCAGATCCCAAATGCAGGGGGCCCTATGCCTTTTTTATTTTATTTTTTAAAACTGTTTTTGATTTTCCGGTGTGCCTTTTCGACAGAAACGCACCAGTGCATTTATGTATAAGGAAAGCACTGATTAAGCCAGGTTATATATATATATATATATATATATATATATATATATGGTGCATAAAAACATATTTCTAGTGTTCACATCTAAACAACACAAAAAATGTTATCACATAAGTTTTTAAATTTTTTTAATTTTTCTTCTCATCGGTGTGTAATTTTTAATTTAATTAATTAATTAATTAATTTATTGAATGTTTAATTTTTTTGATATGTTTTTTTTTCTACTATATTCATTGTGATGTCTTTTATATATATCGCACTGTTGTAATTCACAATATTTAAAAAAATAAATTAAATTGTTCAGTGTGTGTTGTTGTATGGAAATCCCCTACGCGTTTTATGTAATAAACGCACCAATGCTTTGAATATAAAAAGCGTGCCAGATACAACGATTTTTGTTTCGCTGAAAATTATGTGATTTATTTATAAAAAATATTTAATAATTTCTGTATTGAATGGTACAGGTTGTACAATGATAAAAATATGAGTGAGAAGAGTTCAAATAAGAAAAGTTTCGGTCGAGACAATGATGACACATCCGGAAAAACAAAAAAGGAAGGTTCTATGTAAATTCTATACAAAATTAATATAGTTGAACTATATGTAAGTTTAACTAATATGTATTGGTTAGTTTGTGTCATGAAGGGCCAAAAAATGAGGAATCTCGGTAACATTATTTTTTATCTAAGTGCATAAGAGTGTAAAATATTTGTGGAAAAATTACAGAGGGATGAATTAGGTAAATGAAAAAATAGTATTCAATATGTTTTTTTTTTTTTTTTAATTTTCATTAATAATATACTTAGGAATATTAGATGACATGTTTCAAACAATCTATTAATTCATATATGTTTAATGTTCTACATGAACCAACAACGAGGTGACAAAATGTCATCATAACAAAAAAAAAATAATTAATATAGAAGATGTAAATGATGATGAATTGGTCATGTTATCCCCTAGCCTAGGGATAACTAAGGAGATAATGTCTCAAGGCCCACAGGTTCCAGACATGGAGTGTCAATTTTCAGATGACCTAAGCATAGCCTCGGAGGGCCCCTCTTTTATTCAAGTACAGTCCACATATCACCAGCAACAATGTCCATCACACTAGCCTGGTCCTGAAGTGGCAGTGGATCTTACTCCATGAGGTAATAATTTTGGGTATCATGGTATGTATAACTCTGATATTTGAAGCACTTGAACATGTTGTATTGAATCCTTCTTCATTTCATGACGTTTTCTTGGAAATTATTCTCTTTTCTTTATTTAAACCTAGGAGGGTGACACAGTGCCCTAGCAAGTTGATTTCCCTTTAGGATGGGTTGCTACTGGATGGATATTTGAAGACTCGTCATTTTTTCCCTCCATACTTACCACTTTCCATCTTTATTCCTTACATCTCCCCATATTTTGGGCATTGGCATTAGAAACACTAGGAAGGGTTTTACATTACCTCGTGGGAAGAAGGGGCTAAGGACCAGAGAGTAAAAGTATCTAGAAAGAGTTAAAATCCATTTTGAAAATCTTTGACATGCTTCACCCAGGGATCCCTGAGAAAGCAGTGAAAATATTCTTAGTAAGAAAAGGGGACCCACAAGAAAAACATGAATACTCAATGTATAAGTTGATGGGTAGGAGGTCTCATCACGAGCCAACCTATTATGACCATGAACATGTAGCGGTATGACATTGCCACCTATATGGTCACCAAGCCATGGTAGTGGCTCTTGGTTTCATAGCCAAGAGAAAGGGGCTCTCATCATGAGAAATACTTCTCATTTTTGTGAATTTTTTTGTGGATGACATTGTCACCTATGGTCACCAAGCAAGGCCAATGCCCCTCAAGTATTTCCTTGTAGAATAAGAGAACACATCAAAATAAATAAATCTAAGAATAAATGGCAATGAATGGGATAGGAAGAAATTGTATTCATGACAAGGTGCAACTCACCCTCCACAAAGGCACCCATAGGTAAGACTTTAGATTTCCATGTTATCACATGCACCCCATGCCCAAAGGTTTTCCCCATGCCACCTCACACACTTGCATGATTTGGATTAGCATGTATTATTTTAGGTGCTAAATTTCGCTCATGGGCTAATTTTCCATGTTTTTTCCCAAAAAAAGATTCTCTATTCTAAAATTGATTTGCCCAAATTCTATAGGATAAAATTATTTTACCTTAAAAATCACCAAAATTTTATACAAAACTATATCAAATAATTAGAAACTTGAATATTTTTACAAAATTATCGCCAACATTTTATAGTTGGCATATGAATGATTAGTAAGATTCGCCAAGGTTTCTACATTTTAAAATAAATTTTCATCCTTAAAATCATCCCTGAAATTTAGACTCCACCTGGGAAACATCCTAGACTTGAGGGAGGTTAGCCCAATAGGACACTCTGAAACCTTTCCAAACCTAAACTTGTCAAATTACATAAATTCTTTGAGCATTTGTTTGGGGTTAGGGCGGTTTGATGCACATGTTCGGGTGATTTGACTATTGGATGTGATTTACTTGCTATGATACTTGTGACTCATGGACCCCTGGAGGGCATACCTATTTATCTTTGCAGGACCTTACCCATTGGACATGTATTCATGAGCAGATGACCAGTTCATTCCTTCATGAGGGATTGAAGCCCAGAGATGCATGTTGAGACCTCAGGCTTGGGGCATAACAGTTATGACAAGCTTGTGTGATACAAGAAGAGTTCATTTCCTTTAGAGGCACTCTGGCAGGCCTAGGGGGGGGATTCTTCCCTCCATGCACCAAGATTCTACCCTTCAGAGGCTGAGACGTGATCCTTCTAGTTCAAGATGACAGGGTTACTTGAAGATGATGGTAGCACGTGTGGACAAATATTGAGGCCTTTAGAGGCCTAACACCATGTTCTTTGAGCCTAACTTCTCCTTGAGGAGACCTAAAGTCACCCTAGAAGGGATGACATCACCTTATTTAGGGTTATTTTATGTAAATTATTTAATTTGTAAATTAAGGGTATAATTGTTGAGGTCGGCCCTATATTTTAAAATAAATTTAATTTTAAGCTAGATTTTGGTATAAATACACAAAAATGACATTCATTTTCATCATAACTCTCCCATGAGAGAGAGAGAGGACTGAAATTAGTGCCCTTTTAGGGTTTATTGGCTGAAATTGTAAGGAACACTTGTTTTGGAGGCTAAATTTTGCAGCTTGAATCATTTTTTGGTGAAGTTACTTGGGAATCTAGGGTTTTATTGCTTGATTATTCTTGGTGAAGTAAGTAAATCTGCAATTGTCATTTCATTTTGAATGTTATGGTATATTTACTTATTCATGTTAAATATTATGAAATTTCTTGCTTGACAAACCCTAGGAGTAAAGGACTTAAGGTGCTACTTATTTTCTCTTCATTTGCTAAACTTTATGAAAGTGATTTGAACTAGACAAACTTTTGAAGCCCTAAAGTGCTAGCACTTTAGAAGCTATTGTCTAGTTGTTGTTTCTCTTGATATATTTCAATAGTCTAAGAAGGAGGAAGGTGCTAGGGCCTATAAGTGCCTACTTTCTAGCTCACTTCCCTAAAATTTGGTTCTTAGAGGACTTAAGGTGCTACTCCTCAAAGATTCACTTTATCTTCTTAGACAAATATAATCATTATTGTTTCTCCAAGTAATTTGTGTTGAAACGTTTCACTCCATAACCCTTAAAGGCACTAGTCTCATCTCTCTTTGATTGGTTGTTCAAACAAACATTTGAACCTTAAAATATAAATCTTTTACTAACTAAAACTAACACTAACCTAGCCTAGAACTACTAACTTTTAACATGTTGTTGTTATAATCATTGCTACAACCATCTTAAAGAAACATTTTTTCTACATAATCTACATTGAATGCTAGCTAAACACTTATAAAGTTGCTTATGAGATTTAATTATCCTATTCCTAGTAAATGCTATCTTTTTATTGTTGTTTCAAGAAAATTTGAGGCATATTTCTTGTAGTTGTTACAAAATACCTATTGTTGTTGTAAACTTTCATTTTTATGCAATTTTATATCAGATAGTATATATTTCATTCGTTTATTGTCTTATTGAAGCACTAATATCATTTTGTACGTAAAACTACCATATGTTTGTTTGTTGTCTTGTTCTGGGAAGGTATACTTCATCCATTACATTTTCTTCATCTCTTAAGACATAAAATCAACAAAACCTTTTGACTTGAGTTACCAGTGAGAGGGGGGTGATCTTTGCATCCTTTCTTTAGTTTCACCAGCCCTTTAGGTCACTAAGGACATCTCCCTTGGGGTAGTCTTACCATACTCCTAAACAGAAAGGGATTTCCTATTAAGGTGACAGTGATAGTTCACCCCCTTGTTACGCCAATCTTGTTTCACTTGCCTTGGGAAAGTATAGATTGTGCGATAATATTTTTGGCGTTGTTGTCAGGGAACACTAAGTCAATATTCCTCAATGACACTTTTTCAGTAAGCCTTTACCTCAAATCCTTCACCTTACAAAGCTTACCCGACGACTACAATGAGGGTGATTACCTCACTCCCTTTGATAATCCTTAAGAGGTGATCTGGAGACTCCACTAACCTTTTCCAAGGTGCCAACTTACTCTCAACTTTGTGATATTTCTAAGAAATGGGATCATGGCACCCTGGGAAAAAGTGTATCCGTCTATTGATTTTGAAAGTTTTCAAGGATACCCACATTATTTTGATATAAAATGGTTAAAAAATTTTCCAAGATTTAAAGGCCTCCCAATTACTCATATTGTATAATTCTTGAAGTATATAAGTGAAATAGAATTTGAAGGGGAGGATATTGTGATAAAATTGTTCATAATTGCCTTGCAATCATTTGTAAAAGAATGGATCAATGGTTGTTGCGAAGAAAAGGGTATATCCTCTTTCGTAGATATCATCAATAGGTTTCTTGAGTTCACAAAACCATAGTTCCAGACTTATGAGGATTCCTATAAAAATCTCGAAATAGCCCCAGAGGACAAGGGGTTCACCACTGATATTGTAGAAGATATTAGGGGTGCATACCATGCTCAATGCCAAGAAACCTCCGATACAAAAGAAGAGATTTATGAAGTGTTGATATTATGGTATTTGTGGGAGGTATTAACCTTCACTTGTAACCTTTGATGGGACTAGAATATTCAAGGAAGCAAGAGAAACCCTAAATCCTTGGACAATAACCCTAGAAGACAAGTTGGCTAAAGAGAATAATTAATATTGACTTTTTATCCCCTGGCAACAGAAGTCATTCCAAACAGCTACGAAGGAGTAGTATAAATACAGGGTGCTAGGTCTCATTTGTGACTCGCTCACTCGCAATTGCATAAGACTAGTTGTGCACAAGTTTGGAGAGGAGTTGCAACTAGAACTATTGCAACTTGTATGTTGGTTTCTAGCTTGGAATTTAAGCTTGGTATTTGGTTATATTTTCTTTATGTGCTAGCCTTGGTTGGCTATTCATTTGCAACTGAAATTCTTCTCTCTATCAAAGTCAAGGTGCTCGGGGGTGGCCTTTGTGCCTATGGTTGGGTGACAATATTTCTATATCATCTATGGTTAAACGAGCACACCCACTTTTATAACAGGTTGTGGGCCCACACCTCCTTCAGAAAATCTAACCACTGGAAGGAAGCTAAGAAATAAGATTATCAAGCTCATTGAATAATTGTCACTAGTGTTTCTAGTAGGTGCAGTCATTGAAGAATTGCCACTAGGGTTACTAGAAGGTGCAGCTACAAACCCTAAAACCTCTTCCCCAACACCTTATGATGGAACAACATACTCAAGGAGAGGATATTATAGTGCACCTTAGTCCATTTCACCTATTGGCACTCTCAGAAGGGAAAAATGTCAAGGTTGATATTTTGGGTCAAGGTCAACATTTGACTAGTCAAAGTCAAAGTTTGACTAACTATTAGTCAACAGAAATCATGAATGATCATCTACACTATTTAGCTCTTACAGGAACTCATGAATATGAAATGTGGATAATTAATAGTGGAACTTTCAGGAATATGACAGGAGACCAGGTCAGACTCTCCAGTCTGAATGAAAAGAAGACATCCTACAAGGTAGAACTTGGAGACAAGAACACCTATCCAGTCAAAGGAATTGGTCAAGCCTCCATCAAATTGAAATCATGTAACAATGTTATTTTGAGTAATGTATTATATGTACCTGGTTTAGAAAAGAACCTTGTATCTATATATTTCCTAGAATACAAAGGAAACATAATAGCCTTTGTAGATGGTGAAGTACTATCTTGGTCTAGAGACTCCAACATAGAGAATGCTAGAGTTATTGGAAATTGTCAAGAAAGATTATACAGACTAATAGAATGTAATGATGAAGATCATATACACGATGAAGTCAATCCCAATGAACTTTGAAATAGAAGGTATTCTTATATTAACTATCAAGCATTACCTTTCCTCGATAAAATGGTTGAAGGAATACTAGAACTACAATCTACACATGAAGGAATTTGGAGAGGATGTGCTCTTGGTAAAAAAGTAGAAAAGCAAGTGCTTTTTTATCTTTCAAATTCAATTTTTATAAAGAAGTAGCATTGGTTGGCTTAGTTGAAGTAGTATCACCATCATATACATCACAGCATAATTCATTATAGATCAAAGTGTTATGCATGTGCCGACTCCAAGATTTGTAATTCTTGGGTCCATCTAACTTATCTGATTTTTTGAATAGATTGATTAATTTAGACATGATGTTTGTTGCAAGATTTTCAAGTGAATAATCCACAAAACTCGAAAAGAGAGACACAAGGCACCAGAAAGTAAGAGTACACAATCCATGCAAAAAGAGTACTTTTAAAGGCTTGGCCTTGACCCTTTAAAAGTCTCATTGGAAAAGGATTTTGAGAGAGGATTTTCCTAGACTCTTCTCAACTTCTGAGCGTTCAATACTACAATCAAATATTTCAAAGTTTGACCCTTTTTAAAAGATAGATAGTCTTATACAAGTAATAAAATGTGCCCCCCCTTGAACTAAAGTCATTCATGACTTAAAATATTACAACTCGAATGTCTAAAAATAAAAAAATGAAGCTCTTTAATCCGGACTTCAATCCGGTCCTCAATCCGGTCCTCAATCCAGTCCTCAAGCCAGACTTCAATCCAGAACTCAATATGAAACAATATTTTGTGAAACGATTTTGATAATTTAATATTAGTTCAAAAAATTCCCATCAAAATCGCGCAAAAGGGGCTTCAAAACGAGGAAACACAGCAATCATATGACACGTAGAAGAGGAATTAGTGGGTGAAATCACACCTGTCTGTTTCATGCAGAGGAGGTCTGGGTGGATGAAATTGCACCAGTAGATTCGTGCAAAAGAGGAATAACTTCCATGCAAGGTCTTTGATCGCTCGATCCAATGACTGTTCGATCTAGTGATTGTTCGATCCAATAACTGTGTTGATCCCAACAACCAACCCAAAGTTCCCTCGATCCTTGTTCAAAGACAAACATATCTAATGTGCAGAAAATTTATTAAGTGGAGCGCAGATTGGTGCAGGATATCATCAGAGAATCTCAATTAGTGGCTTATTTTTCACCGATATGAGGGTTTCTTTTTCTTCTTAAAGGCCAAGTTACCAGATCCAATCCACACAAACTTGAATGTTCCTTTTCACTGATTTGATGCCAAAGATTCAATCTAAGGACTTTCTATTAAATTCAGATGTGATCCACGATCTGGTCCTTGATACAGTCCTCAAAATAGACCAGATCTAAAAAACTATAAAAATATAGAATCTATAGCTCTGAACTTAAATTTCCATATTTATAAAATGATCTGAAGCAAAGTTTACAAATGATCCCTTTTAATAAAATAACAATGATTCTATGAGATCGAAAAAAATGCAAGTGTACACTTTTATCTCCCCATATCTCTTAGATTCACAGGAAATAAAGTTGTTATTAATCAAATCTACAAACTTGAAATTTGCAGATCTACAAGTTTACAACTCAAGAAAAATGATTCAATCAATTAAAAAAGCTGATAGCTGCAATCACAATAACAATTTTCCTTATTTTAAAACAACAACAAATTACCTCAGTATCGTTTCCCTTGAGTTTGAAGAGATCTGTGTTGATGACAAGAAGTCTTCCTTGCTTCCTCAGTCCATCACCAATTCTCTTCCATCATAATTTCACCATGGCTTGGATACCATGTTGACAAAGTGTCCTCAAACATGTAATTTTATTGATAAGGAAAAAGTGATTACAATCTGAAGTGAGAACTCATAATCTACTCCTTAACCTCACTTGAAGAAAGAGCTAGTTTATATAGATCAACTTTAAAATAAAATCTAGGAGAACAACCAATCACATAATCACATGAGTATTATAGGTGTCCTTTACATATAAGCTAGGTGTCCTCATCCTAACAAACTAGAATAAATTAATTTCTAAACACATTTATACTAGAAAATACTTAGACTATAGAACTCTAGGATTATGAGGCTAACAACCATTCTCAAGTAGCAATAATATATCTAAGGAAATCCTAGATCTAATACATTCATATGTTTGCGGTCCAATGCCAATCAAATATCTAGGAGGTTCTCTTTATTATGTCATATTCATAGACGATTACTCAAGAAAGACTTAGTTATATCTCTTGAAGACAAAGTATGAAGTTTTAAGCAAGTTTCAAGAATTCAAAGAAGAAATAGAAAACCTTACAAGCAAAATCAAGACTTTGAGAACAGATAATGGAGGAGAATACACATCGAAGGAATTTGTTGCCTTTTTCAAATTAGCAGGGATTAGGAGGGAGCTAATCATTCCTCATAATACTCAATAAAATGGTAGAGCTAAAAGGAATAATAGATCCATCGAGGAAACCATGAAGCCACTAATGAACGATCAAGGTTTATCCATGTATTTATGGGGAGAAGCAACCATGACAACAATTTATGTTCAAAACAGAAGTCCCCACCACATGTTGCAGGATATGACTCCAGAAGAAGCCTTCTCAAGAAATAAACCCAATGTGGAACACTTAAGAATCTTTGGGTGCCACGCTTACATTCATATTCCCAAGGATAAAAGGATGAAACCAGAACCCTCAAGAAAGAAGGGAATATTTGTTGGATATAGTGAATCATCCAAAGCCTACAGAATCTATAGTCCAGAACAACATAAGATTGAAGTCAGCAAAGACATAACATTCAATGAGAAGATGGATTTCAAGAAATCTATAGAAGAATCCATGGAAGAATAAGAATATGAAGAGCCTAAAGAAGAAAGCATATGTCTTCCAGAAAGTCAGAATGAATAACCCAAACAACTTATCATCTGATGCAACCATGTGAACCTATTGAATCAGTCATTGTACCCAAAACTAGAAAACATCCATCTTCTCTTGAAGATACTCTACAAGAATCAGAAAGACTCAAAGCTCCAAGTGGCACCTTCAAAGAAAGAAAAAATCCTAAAACATTCTCCATCTATGCAGCATGTATGAAAAAACTTATAAATGAAGAACCCACCACATTTGAAGAAGCATCTTAGAAGAAATAGTGTAAAGAAGCCATGAAAGAAGAACACCAGTCTATCATGAAAAATGGCATGTGGGAAAGCGTGCCTAGACCCAAAGAAAAATCAGTGGTAACTTCAAAATGGTTCTATAAGATCAAACATGCAGTAGGAAAAAGTGTGGACAAATAAAAGGCAAGTTTCATAGCTAGAGGGTTCTCCCAGAAGGAGGGAGAAGATTATGGTGAAATTTTTTCTCCTGTTGCCAGATAGACTTCTATTAGAGCCATTATGTCTCTTGTTTCTTCCATGGGATGGAATCTACATCAGATGGATGTAAAGACATATTTTCTCAATGGAGCAATTGAAGAAGAAGTATGCATTGAACAACCTCAAGGTTTTGAGGTACATTCCAGACACACTCATGTTTCCATATTAAAGAAAGTCTTCTATGGACTGAAGTAAGCTCCAAGAGCTTGGTATGCCAGAATTGACAGTTACTTAGTAAGACTCGGTTTCTTTAATAGCCATGCAGATCCAAGTCTCTACTACAAGGTTGAGAAAAATGCACCTGTGATTCTACTGTTGTATGTCGACGACTTATTCTTAACATGTGCAAATTCTCTCATCACCCAATGTAAAAAGGAATTAGATTATGAATTCGATATGAAATATCTTGGTCTCATGCACTACTACTTGGGACTAGAAGTATGGTAGAAGTGTGGTGAAGTCTTCCTTGGACAAGGAAAGGATGCAGTGAAGATTATTTAGAAATTTGGAATGATGGATTGAAAATCCATGGCCACTCCTATGACCACAGATATAAGAAAATTAAGATATGTAGAATCTAATCCAATAGACCTGTCCCTATACCATGAATTGATTGGGTCGTTGATGTATCGAGTGAATACTCGACCATATATTTCCTTTGTTGTAAACACCTTAAGCCAGTTCCAGGTGGAACATAGACATGAGCATTAGATAGCTGCAAAGCATGTTCTAAGATATATTTGTGGGACAATAAACTATGGTTTAAGATACACCTCATCCAGTGATATACAACTTCATGGATTTAGATTGGGTAGGGAGTGCAGAAGACAAAAGGAGTACTTCAGGGATGTGTTTCAGTTTGGGCTCTGTTATGATATCATGGGCCAGCAGGAAACAAAAGTATGTCACACTCAGCAAAGTAGAAGCATAATATATCACAACATGTGAGGCATGTACCGAAGTAGTATGGATGAGGAAGTTGATTTCTGGATTATTTGATCAGGTACCAGATTCGACCGTAATATATTGGGACAATCAAAGTTGCGCGAGGCTATCAAAACACCCAATGTTTCATGACCAGTCAAAACATATTGAGATAAAATACTACTTTATTCATGATAAAGTCCAGGAAGGACAAGTGAAACTCTAGTATATCTCCACATACGAGAAGGTAGCAGAGATTTTGAAAATACCTTTCTCTAGGATAAAGTTTGTGTACTTAAGGGACAAGATGGGGCTCATGGAGATAAATCCCTTAGATGAAATGGAAGAGATGGCTCCCCAGGTTAGGAGGGAGAACTGATATATATTATTTATTCGTCTGTAGTCATTTTCCAGTTTGGAAAATGGTCCAGGTTGGGCATTTCCTTTCTAGTTCAGAAAATGGTTCAAGATTTCTGACGAACAGGCATTTTCCAGTCTAGAAAATGGTCCAGATCAAAAATTCATTTTGGTAATGGAAATGGTCTGATAGAAAGTTGATGTACCATAGAAATCAATTCCCCTTATGTCCAGTGTGGGGGAATTTTCTAGGACATTCATTCTTCTTGGCAGTCACTCTGAGTAGTGGTCAAGTAGAATGGTGTGCCTCGTCGGGAAGTAATTCTTTCGAAGTTTATAGTTGTGAGAAGTTTCAAAGAATGGTTTGTTTTGTAGGTGTGTGCATGACATTCATTTCCTTAGGAAATGGTCTGGACAGTCATTCCCTAGGGAAGACTCATTCTCTCCAAGTTTCACTATGATAGTGTCGTAGGAATGGCCCAGTTAGGTGAATGGTCTAGGTTCAACAATCAGTGACAGGCATTCCCTAGGGTGGACTCATTCTCTCCAAGTTGCACTATTATTAGTGCTAGAGGAATGGCCTAGTTAGGTAAATGGTCTAGGCTAAAAAAATAGGGACAATTATTCTTCTATGCCTAGGAAGAATAGTCTAGATAACCCATGGCTGATGTTTTATTTTCTGAGGGCAGATGCTCTTCCAGATATCACAGATGTGAGTGGAAGAATGGCCTAGATGACTCAATTTGTATCATGATATTGTTTATGTAGATTGATATCAGATGATATGATTGTTGTAGAGATTGTATGTCTTTGGAAAATAGTTGTAAATTACTGTGGTGGATGTTATCCACTAATAGTGATTGTGGGTCATTGGTTAGTAGCAGTGTGCTACTTAGAGTGGTTGTGTACCACCAGATAGTATTTGTATACTACTATGAATAGACAGAGTAGTGTTCTATTGGATGGAATTGTTCTAATTTCCATGGAGACTATCCAGTTGGATAGTGATGATGGTGCTCGTGATTTGATCTTGAGATAGCTTGTGTGGCTATGTTGATGCTACCGATTGAATGGCATGTTTGTGCTCAATACCATTGCCTTTTTATACCTCCCTAGCTAGGAGGGAGTGTTGATATCATGGTAGTTGCAAGAGGTATTAACCTCCACTTGTAACCTTTGACGAGACTAGAATATTTCAGGAAGCAATATAAATCCTAAAGCCTTAACAATAACCCTAGAAGACAAGTCAGCTAAAGAGAATAATTAATATTGAGCTTTTATCCCCCAGGAAGAGAAGTCATCCCAGAAAACTGAGAAGGAGAAGTATAAATACAGGGTGCTAGAGCTCATTTTTGACTCACTCACTCACAACTGCATAAGACCAGTTGTGCGCAAGTTTGGAGAGGAGCTGCAGTTGCAACTTCTACAACTTGTATTTTGGTTTCTGGGTTGGACTTTCTGCTTGGTATTTTTTTATCTTTGCTTTATGCACTAGCCTTGGTTGGATGTTTATTTGCTATCGAAATTGTTCTCTCTGTCAAGATTAAGGTTCTCAGGGGTGTCCTTTATGCCTATGGTTGGGTGAAAATATTCCTATATTTTCTATGGTTAAACGAGCACACCCACGTTTCTAACATGAAGGAGGTTACCAATCCCATGAGGAAGAGAAAGAATTTACTCATGATTCTACCGAAGATAATGAGGACCTGGGTGAAGAGAGAGAGCCAAAAGATATAAAACATGATTATGAAGTTTTAATGTGTACTCCCTCTGATGAACCCATCCATGATCCTATCCCTCCTACACACGAATAATAGAATGAGGTTAATCGTTTTCCTTTTCATATTTTTTATGATATCCTATTCTATGATTCTGAAGGTGAAGAAGTAAGGGAATCCTTGGATGTACTAAATCCTTCATGTCATGATAAAGATAATTTCATGGTTGATAATATTGATGAGTTCATACCTATTGGGAGATGCAAATGGGATGTGGTTGGTTCTAATAAATATCCCATTTATGATATGGAAGGACATCTCCAAATGTTTCCTTTACAACTATCATATGAGGCTACTAATAATTATGACATGTGGCAACAATGAGATGGTACGGTTACATATATTTTCCAAACACCCAAGGATGACCTAGTGCAATGTTCTCATGAGGATTTCTTATCATACCATGAGGATTTTGATTAGTATTCCTTTTACCACTTGGATTTATTCTATGACGAATATTATCAACCATTGTTGTGCTCATATCTTGATAAGGGTGAGGATGTTGCTTTCCTAAACCATGATACTTTTGACAAGGTTGTCCAGCTCCCTCTCATTACTTTACCTCATTATGCCACTAAGGATATAGTTGGGGAACATGTCTCTTGTCTCAAGTTTTCTCTAGGGCGAATCTTTTTGTTAGAATTCAAGGGTAGGTTGAATAACTTAAGAAGACATTTATTATCACAGTCTTTCAACTTTCCCTTAATAAATTGTTAGCCGTCCTATATATTTTTGTTAGTCCCTTCTCAGACTTTGGGGATTGATGGTGTCCAAGGTAGTCAACCTTCAAACTCTTTGAGACAGCCTCTTGAGTCTTTGACCTTTCACGATCCTTTTATGATATGGATTGAGCACTTTTCTAGAAGTGTGACTTGGCATAATTATATCCCTCCCTCCCGCCTCCATGAGCTAGACTTTACAATTTTGTATGATATGATACATGCTCTAACTCATGTTATTTTTGTGCTTAACTTGTCATTGTTTTGGTTTATGATGAAGCACACAGGCAAGTGTTATGAGATATTTTTGGGATGGTTTCACTGGTTATATGACTACACCTAGCCTTCAACCAACATGTAAGTAGAGGTAGTTAGGAATTTTCATCCATTGTACATATCATTGCATATCATGTTAGCATAGTTGTAGTTGCATTTTTCATATTCTATTGTTTCATTTGTATATATACTTATGCTCATTATTAAAATTTATTTTATTTCGATTTTTATATCATATATG
Source organism: Picea mariana (assembly GCA_032191745.1). Taxonomy (NCBI): domain Eukaryota; kingdom Viridiplantae; phylum Streptophyta; class Pinopsida; order Pinales; family Pinaceae; genus Picea; species Picea mariana. The sequence goes on along the minus strand of JASDQU010685431.1, from coordinate 8,339 downwards.
GACAAGGGGTGATATCATCACCCAAGATGTTACTAAATCTTTTGTTGAGATTTAGTAGGCACAATTCATACTAGAGATGATTAGGTTCTCATGCGCTCTACGATGAGCATATGTCCCCGAGTTGGAGCTAGATGTTATCCCCTAGCCTAGGGATAACTAAGGAGATCATGTCTTGAGGCCCACAGGTTCAAGACATGGAGTGTCGATAACTGGACAACCTAAGCATAGCCATGGAGGAACCCTCATTTCTTCAAGTACAATCCACATATCGCCAACAATAGCATCCATCACACTGACTCGATCCTGAAGTGGCAATGAGTCTTTCTCCATGAGGTAATAAGTTTGGGTATCATGGTAAGTATAACTCTGATATTTGAAGCACTTGCACATGTTGTATTGAATCCTTCTTCATTTCATGACATTTTCTTGGAAATTATGCTCTTTTCCTTGTTTAAACCTGGGAGGGTGACACGGTGCCCTAGTGAGTTGGTTTCCCTTTAGGATGGGTTGCTAATGGATGGATATTTGAATATTCATAGTTCATTTCCTCCATACTTACCACTTTCCATCTTTATTCCTTCCATCTCCCCATCTTTTGGGAATTGGCATTGGCTACACTAGGAAGGGTTGTACCTTACCTCATGGGAAGAAGGGGCTAAGTCCCATAGGGTAAAATTAGCTGGAAAGAGTTAAAATACATTTTTAAAACCTTCGAGATGCTTCGCTCAAGGATCCCTGAGAAAGCAGTGAAAATCTTCTCAATAAGAAAATAGGACCCACAAGACAAACATGAACACTCAAGTTATTATTTGATGGGTAGGAGGTCCCATCATGATCTGATCTATTATGAACATGAACATGTACCGGTATGAAATTACCACCTATCTAGTCACCAATATAGGGTAGTGGCACTTGGTTGCATAGCCAAGAGAAAGGGGGTCTCATCACAAGCCAACCTTCTCATTTCCGTGAAATGTTTTGTGGATGACACTGTCACCTGTAGTCACCAAGCTAGGATAGTGTCCCTCAACTATTCCCTTGTAGCATAAGAGAAAATATCAAAATAAAGAAAGATAAGAATAAATTGAAATGAATGGGCTAGGAAAAAATTGCATTTCTGACAAGGTGCAGCTCACCCTCCACAAAGGCACCCACAAGTAAGACTCTACATTTCCATGTTATCACATGCATCCCTTGCCCAAAGGTTTTACCCATGCCACCTCACACACTTGCATGAATTGGATTAGAATCCACCTAGGAAATGTCCTAGAATTGAGGGAGATTATCCCAATAGGACACTTTGAGACCTTTACAAACCTAAACTTGTCAAATTGCATAAAGTGTTTGAGAAACTTTTTGGGGTTAGGGTGGTTTGATGCACATGTTCAGGTGATTTGATTATTGGATATGATTTGCTTTCTATGATACTCGTGACTCATGGAACCCTGGAGGGCGTACCTGTTTGTATTTGCAGGACCTTGCCCGGTGGATAGGTATTCATGAGGAGATGACTAGTTCAGACCTTCATGAGGGCTTGAAGCCCAAGGATGGATGTTGAGACTTTGGGCTTGGGGCATGACAGTTATGACCAGCTTGTGTGATACAAGAAGATTTCCTTGCCTTTGGAGGCACTCTGGAATGCCTAGGGGGGCGTATTTCTCCCTCCATGAACTAGGACGCTACCCTTCGGAAGTTGAGAAGTAATCCTTCCAGTCTAGGACGACAAGGTTCCTTGAAGATGATGGTAGCACTTGTGGAAAACGATTGAGGCCTTTGGAGGCCTAGCACCATGTTCTCGCAGCCTAACTCCCCCTTGAGGAGACCTAACATCATCCTAGAAGGGATGACATCACCTTATTTAGGGTTATTTTATGTAAATTTATTTAATTTGTAAATTAAGGGCAAAATTGTTGAGGTCGTCCCTATATTTTAAAATAAATTTAATTTTACACCATATTTTGGTATAAATACACAAAAGTGACATTCATTTTCATCATAACTCTCCCATGAGAGAGAGAGAGGACTAAAATTGGTGCCCTTTTAGGGTTTATTGGCTAAAATTCTGAGGAACACTTGTTTTGGAGGCTAAATTTTGCAACTTGAATCATTTTTTGGTGAAGTTACTTGGCAATCTAGGGTTTTATTGCTTGATTATTCTTGGTGAAGTAAGTAAATATGCAATTGTCATTTCATTTTTAATGGTTATGGTATATTTACTTATTCATGTTAAAGATTATGAAATTTCTTGCTTGACAAACCCTAGGAGTAAAGGACTTAAGGTGCTACTTCTTTACTCTTCATTTGCTAAACTTTACTAAAGTGATTTGACCTAGACAAACTTCTAAATGCATAAAGTGCTATCACTTTAGAAGCTATTGGCTAGTTGTTGTTTCTATTGATATCTTTCAATAGTCTAAGAAGGAGGAAGGCGCTAGGGCCTAGAAGTGCCTACTCTCTAGCTTAGCTCCCTAAAATTTGGTTCTTAGAGGACTTAAGGTGCTACTCCTCAAATATTTACTTTATCTTCTTAGACAAATACAAACATTATTATTTCTCCAAGTAATTTGTGTTGAAACTTTTGACTCCATAACCCTTAAAGGCACTAGTCTCATATCTCTTTGATTGGTTGATCAAACAAACATTTGAACCTTAAACTCTCAAGCTTTTACTAACTAAAACTAACACTAGCCTAGCCTAGAACTACTAAATTTTAACATGTTCTTATAATCACTGCTACAACCATCTTAAAGCAACAAAATTTCTGCATAATCTACATTGAATGCTAGCTAAACACTTCTAAAGTTTCTTATGACATTTGATTATCATTATGCCTAGTAAATGTTATCTTTTCATTGTCTTTTTTGAGGCATATTTCTTGCAGTTGTTAAAAAATACCTATTGTTGTTGTAAACTTTTATTTTGTTGCAATTTTATATCAACTAGCATATATTTCATTGGTTTATTGTCTTTTTGAATCACTAATATCATTTTATACTTAAAACTACCATATGTTTGTTTTTTGTCTTGTTCCGGGAAAGTACACTTCATGCATTACATTTGCTTCATCTCTTGATGCAGAAACTCAACAAGACCTTTTGACTTGAGTGACCAGTGAGAGGGGGGTTATGTTTTCATCCTTGCTTTAGTTTCACCAGCCCTTTAGGTCACTAGGGACATCTCCCTTGGGGTAGTCTTACCCTAATCCTAAACAAAAAGGGGTTTCATATTAAAGTGACAGTGATAGGTCACCCCCTCGTTATGCTAATATTGTTTCACTTGCCTTGGAATTTGGGAATTTACATATTGCATGATAACAGGTCCTTAGCTCATCTGGAGTAGCATTGAAGATTAATCAAAGGGGGGGGAACT
>JASDQU010685430.1:38891-83002 GCA_032191745.1 Picea mariana | reverse complement strand
TTGTTTGTTCATTGATTGAAGTTTCCATAGATGCAGTTTCAGAATCCTCATCCATTTCTAGGCCACTTAGAATTTGAACAACCACATCATTCATAGGGGAAGAAAGACAACTTTGAAACACTTTTTCTTGTTGGAAATCTTGTTGAATATCTTCATCAAGTTCAAGAGAAGGAAAATGACTTTTAACAACAATTTCTTGATCAACTCCATCTTCAACGAAAGGAGGGGCTACTATTTGTTGTTGGGATGAATATTCATAAAGGGGTTCTATGATTTCATCATTCATACACTCTTCATCACCAAAAACATTTTCAAGGTACTTAATGAAATGTTCACAAAATTCACAACAATCTTCAAACACCAAGGATAAAGAATTGGATTCTCCATAATGCTTAAAGAATGTTATATGGAAATCCTTAAGAGAGTATAAGCTGCCCGGTTTTAATCCTTCATACCATAATATTGCTTTCCCCTCTAAAGTAGCCATAAACATTTTCATCAAACAATCCTCANNNNTATTTTTGCCAATTTATGTGAGGAATACGATTTGGAAAGCCATGAATATGAGATTGATTCATTGGAGCATACCTTGCATATACTGAACTCATATTCGGACAATGGAGTCGCCAATGATGTTTTGGAAGCTGGATTCTGCATTGAGAGTGGAGTCGCCAGTGAAAATTTAAATTTCTAGATTCTTCTACCAGTGGAATCACCTTCAAACTGATTTTTTGATGTGTGGAGTTTCCAGAGCAGGAATACAACCAATCTGTGCCTAAGTGTCTGCTGCTCTCAGACCTTATAACTCAACCATGTCGTTCTTTCCCACGGAAAACTTTTCAATTTCGTCCCCGGCAACAATGTCAAAATGTTAGCACTCCGTAAATTTTGTCCGGATGATAGACAAATGACAGAGGTAACTGTTTCAACCTACTTTAGAGCTGAATAAATAGCCTGATCAACTCAGAGAGGGCTCTCTTGTGTCACTTGATATTTCTTTGGAAATCGATGGCTAGATTTGGTTTGTTTTGGGGGTTTTTAATAAAGTTGTTGGCAAGGAAGGGGAGGAACACTCAGGGTTATGGAGTCAAAATTCTAAAATTGAATGAAAACAATGATCAGTCGGTAGAACTCTCCAGAGGATAAAGGCTAAATGAGGCGATGAATCTGAGTTATAAATTGAATTTAAGCAGAGTGTAGGAAGAAAGAGAAAACAAATAACTGCATCAGAGCATTACTGAAATGAATTCTAAATTCATTAAGAGGAAATGCATACAATTTAAATTGTTCAAGCCAAGTGCATCATAAGATGAATTATGGGCCTTTAACTCTCCAATTTAAACAGAATTAAATGTAAATGGAATTAAATAACACGGGAAATACATACAATGAAAAGAGACAAAACTCATATCACCACCATTAGAATATTTTCATAGAGACTTCAAAAGCTTCTGCATATGTATTCAATTCAGTCCCAGAAAATTACAATGGAGTTCAGAAAAATCGGAACTCTTCCCTTGCAATTCTGCCCACTGTTAATGCATTCAAAACCTCTAACTATTAATGCATTCAGAACCTCTATCATTTATACAATTTCAAGTTCCTTTAGTTAGAAACTGATTACAATAGCTGAACTGAAACTTTTCAGCTTCTACAATGATTACAAATGACAGTTTTCAGAAAAAACATTTCATGATCCCTGCATATTCCTCTGACGCTCCAACTCCTTCCTCTGCCACGTTCTCTTTGAAATTTCACTTATGCTCTTTGAAATTTAATTCCATTTATCAATATTCTCATTAAATATTTGGGAATGATATATTTGAAATAAAAATAATTCTCAAATATTCTTCAATCATGTAGAATTAATTTTCCATAATTTAATTCATGCTCGTAGTTTTGAAAACCATGTCTTGTTTTCCCAATTTACCATTTCAATATAAAAAACATTTGTTGTTACCATTTCACTGTGAAAAACATTTACTGTGTCGTGTTTTTTCGAATTTACCATTTCACTGTGAAAACCATTTATTGGTTTCTTTCCCATGGTTTTGAAAACCATGTCTTGTTTACCATTTTTGGTAAAATATTTTTTATCTTCTTATTTTACTTCTGTAAAACCTATGGATAAAAATTATCCAACTTTTCATTTCACGTGCATCTTCCCATTTAATTCTTTTCCATGGAAATAAACATTAATCTCTTCAATTTGTAAAATTTAAATCTTACCTGTGTAAAACAATTTCACCGTGTGGAAGAATGTCTTTTATTGGAAATTCCATAATTTTTATTGAAATGTATTCTTGGAAAATATGCCGCACATAAACTATATGATAAATGGTGCATTTATTATATTAGGCTTGGGCTGGAGTGTTTTAATTCAAACTACTTTTCTCCCCGATATTCATCACGTAAAAACACGTGTCCAATCACCAAAACCACGGTTTTTTCCCCGGTCCACCTTCACATAATTAACCTCCACGTTAATTCTATGTCCGAAATGTATGTGTGCCCTCCATCCATCCTTTGACTTTTCCACATTATAAATTGAGATTCATGCCCATGATTTGACACAATGTCGTAAATTAAATATTGGATCAAATACTAATATAAATATTTTAATATAAAATATTTATATTAATAATAATAAACACTTTTTCCAATTTCTAAGGACTTTGGACATATGAGGCTTAACACATGACTTTGTGGATGGGATAAGGGTGCTTAATAAAAGGAATATATATTTTTTTTTTCAATGAGAAATGATAATAAGGGTAAAAATGAATGAAGTGATGGAACTAAGGGATTTAGATAGGCATTAAGGCTAGGTATAGGTTTGGGATATTTGCCAAATTTTTTTCTCATGGAGGACATAACTATTTTGGATGATCAGTTGAGTGAAAGATTTAGGTTATGGGAGCTTGACGGAGATGGTGGAAAAGTTTCAAATCTGAGTGAAAAGATAACACAAGGACAAGATGCTTTGGGAAACATTAATGCAAATTAGCAGGTGATAACACCCCGCATGTCTGTTTGTCTACCCCACCTTTTTGTTAAAAGATAGAATGTTGGGCAAACCTAGTGAATTAGAGAATTTTTTCGAGGAAGTCCTTAAGAAGCTAATGACCAAGAGACCGATATCCGATGGTATCCAAGCATCGTCGAATAGGGGACTGCAAGCTTCCCCTTCGACCAAACGTCGTTCTCGTCGTGTCGACTGCGTAACTGAACAATGAAGTAAGCACTGCGGCGATCTAGCTAACGTGAAGTAGATCTCATCAATCCTACCTGAATACATTCCACCTTTGACTGGTGTTGTTAACCATGATGGTATCTCCCGAGATTTTGAGTACACCGTGTTCACTGCGTACATTCTGAAAGGAATTCGCATAGTCGGGATTTAGTTAGGACAGATCTCACTGTTGAAGAACAACTTCAACTTAGGAGACCAGAAGAACTATGCCATGTTGGTTCCTCACTGCTATCTCATAAAGACAACTGGAAATAAACCTTGCCTCGTCTCACAACCATGGATTAAGGGGATGGTGCAGTCCATTGTATTGAATGTGATGAAGATCCCACATTTTGGCTGCCACCAAGAGGTTAATGCTTGCGCTAAACTCCTCCTGTCATGCCATCATGGAAAATATTTGTGGCTCAATAGAAGGATTATTGTGGATCTGATGTTGATCCACCGGATCATGGGTCTAAGGTGAAGGGTCCCGACCCTCAGCAGTTTTATCCAAGGAAGGCCTCGGAACGTTCCTTGGCACAACGCATCAAAGAAGATTACGGAGAGATAGAGAAAGGAAAGCGAGGTAACAAGGTAGCCTCTATACAGGATAACACAATGCTCCTTTCTTTCCAACTCCTAGTTGTCAAGATAGTAAGGAAGAATTGCCCCACACAGGTCACCGGGTTCATGGTGGACCTCATCGGAAAGTGTGCGGAGGGCATGCAGATGAACTGGGTGAACTAACTCGTCAACCATCTAGAGAAGGATTGTCACGAAGCTTAGGAATTGGGATATGAATTGCATTATAGTTGGCTAATCATTTTGATCACATTTGTTGCTTGGAAAATTCCTGAAGGAGCCACATTCCTATAGATCAAACCTATGGAGTCGTTGGTCACTCGGTTTTCAACCCTGTGGTACACCAATGACATGACGAAGCTATGGCAGTCAAATTTCATGTTTCATGGATATTACCAGTAGTTAAAGTTCTCCATTGAATCATTTCCACACATGACATAGCGCACCCTGCACCAATACCAACCAATAGCAAAGTTCCTCATTTCATTTACATCACCATGCGCAAAGATGAGAACCAGGAAGAATTGCAATAGTACTACAAGATGACAAATGACGATAAAGCATATTACAAAGGAATAGATCAAGGAGTTTTGTGTACCTGTCGCTGATGCAGAATTATCCAACACTGACACCATAGGAAGCCCCATAGTCACACGAATTGAGCATGTCAAACAATCTAGTGGGACAACGAAGAAGAAAAAGTAGGATGAAGTCCAAGACATAGAGAGCGATGAGGAGGACAAAGCTTCTAAAGATAACGGGTCTGGCTTGCCAAGAGGAGGAGAAGGTGAAGCAGAAGGACACAAAGGAGGAGATGAAGGAGAAGAAGAGCAAGGAGGAGGAAAAGCTACACTGCCTGAAGATCTCTCTGTTGGGATAGTCACACTGCAGAAGAGGAAGGTTTCTCTGAAGAAACCCTTATCAAAGAAGAATTCATGCACTAATAAGCCCCAATTGGAGGCCACGATCACTGAATATGAAATCAGTCTGGTCCACGAAGATATGGAGGATGCTTTCGAGGACATGCTGCAGAGATATGGAGAAACGCAGGAGGAATTATACAAAAGGATTGAGAGAGAATTGAAGGAAGTGAAACAAGCTGTCTGCTTGGTCTATGTAGTACCTACTGCATCATCTGCACCTTCCTCATTGTAGAATGCAGAATTGGGGGATGAACTGACCCAATTGAGAATACTTGCAGATGCAATAGAATCCCAGTTCCAGAGAGTCCAAGAAGAGAAGGATAAGGCTACAGAAGCCTTAAAAAAGGAGAAAGACAAAGTCTTAGTGCAATTATGAGCAACACAGGACAATGCAGCTGCCCATGAAAGCGAGAAATCTGAGCTTTAGGAGGAAAAATCCCAACTACAGAGGGAAAAAGAGGAGTTTCTCACAAAGTAGACCATGGTCAAAGAAGCGGTAAGTAGAGCATGTCACTTTGTGCCAAGATTGGCACAGGAGGAGCAAGAGTCGATCGAAGGTCAAGTAGTAAAGCTTGCTGAGACCCTCCAACAACTTCAGGCTAGGATAACAGAATTGGAGGCCCAAACAGTAACGAGCACCCTGTAGGAGGTGCGTGACCCGAGGGAGGAGACCGCTAAGAACATAGTTGCAAGCATACAAGCCATCACTTTGGAATGTAAATAATTAAGTGATAGGAATGCCTAGAGATATGAACGCTTCCCCGAGGATCCAGAGCTAAAGAAGCTAGAAGTGCAGTTACAGGAGGCGCAACAACATGCATTTTCAGTGCAAGCACAGATGAAGCTACTCACCACAATAGAAAGGATGAAGAGATCCTAGGAGTAGCATGCAATACATAAACAAATCACTACCCTCCAGGGAAAGGTAATGGAAGTCACGCAGAAGATGCAACCTATGCAAGACGAAGCTTGCAGGGTGTTCGAAGAGATTGATGGATAGGGCTCACAACTATATCAAGTGGTTGCAACAGTAGAACAATACCTGGAAGGGCCTATTACAGAGCAGATGATCCAGGAGCTCGTTGAGCAGGAGGCTCAAGTGAAGCAACAAGTCGAGGCAACTCGAGTTAATCTCGAGGCCTTCGAAGCAGCATTGTCTAGACCTTAGTGACTCAAGACGAGTCACAGGTGAGTGTTAGGGGCCTGTTGGCCCTCAACCAAGTTTTGAGGAAGATTTGGTCATATTTGGCCCACTTTTGGACTTTGACACATTGGTCGAAGAAGGAGCACCTAGGCGGAGCTGAGATCACGAATCTCACCAATTTTTTAGGGTTAAGTGGACCCAGTAAAGGGTCCTCTAGGGTTTTTGTAATGGGTTTATGGGATGTTGGCCCATGGGGCTTTCCCATGATTAGGCCTTATTGTAAGGGTTTGTAAAGTATAAATAAATAATAAAGTATTGTAGAAGTACCTAAGTGCAAATAGTTAGGGTTGCATTATGCAAAGGAATGTATGTGTGTTAAGGCTTTATGCTCGATAGAGAGTTGGCTATGTGCCTTGACCTAGTTTTGGAAGGAGGATTTGGTGCTCAGTGCACAGATCTCCTATTTGGTGTGAACCTCAACTCTGTGGCTTAGTGCACATGAGTGAATGAATGTAATATTCGGGAAAATAATAAAGAGGTGAAGCAGTTGGTGGGCGTAGCCCCACACTAGGGTGAACCACATATATCTGGTGTCTCTGGTTTTCTTTGTGCTATGTTATTTATGTTATGGATCTGCTTAGTTCTTTTATTATGATGTGTAATAGATAGATCTATGGCTGCTTAAGTGCTTTACTTGTGTTAAGGATAAATGAATGCTAGATCTAACTTATCATGCTAAGTGCTCAAGGTATATAATCATTTGATGTTACTGCACTGATCTATCTTTGGTTATGCTCTGCGATGTTAAGAGGGTTAATAAACTAATGCATGTCACCTTCTAAGTGTAAATATAATATTCTCCGAAGTGATTTTATCATAGATCTATGTCCCAGCCTGGTTAAAGACACCTGCATCCTGTAACCCCCCCTGCTTCTACCTTGGGTGAGACTTCGCCTTCTTCGCAAGTGTTACTGAAAGGGTCGGTAGTCGAGGTTTTGTTGGTGCGTTGTTAAGCATTGAACCCTGGGTCTACCCCTATGCCAACAAAAATAAACAAAAAGTCTATCGTTCACTCATTCAGATAGATGCATCAACATCATACATTTGGGACAATGCTCCTCTATTATATTCATTCGACTGAAGATTACATATATTCATACACTGCTTCTCGATAGCTCTCAACTCTCTGCTACAATTTCAACCTATACAATATATTCAACAGCCCCAACAACAACTTCTACTGGGCAAAAATACAATGTTTTTTTTTACTAGAGGTGCCCTTCGAGCCTTTCCCTCCAACTATTCTATGATATCCTATCGAAATAAAACCTTTCAACTACTTAAAATTTATTCCTATCGAAATAAAAGCTTTCAACTACTACTCTATGCTATCCTATCAAAATAAAAGTGTCTTTAGCTAAAGTGGTGTTTTTCTTTAATGAAATGCAATTTCTTATTGCAAGCTTTTCTGGGAAAAGTCTAGATGTCACTTCCAGGTATGGAGTATTCTTGTAGAGTGTTATCATTCTTGTTTGAGAAGACACAGGCTAGTGCACGTTGGTCCCACATGTTATGAGATATGTCCAATGCATCACAAATGCCATTTTATATAGGTGTTGTTTAAACATTTGACTTTTTGAATTTTTTTATCAGAATTTGTTAAAATAGATCTTGGTGAGATCACTATTTTTCATTGTTTAAATAACATTTTTGAATGCATAAACAGATTCAATACCCTCAAAAATCAGGACAGAATTATACAGACTCAATCGCTCAAATATGGAGTTCCACCAATTTTTTACCAGATTTCAGTAAGAAAATATGATGGTAAAAACTCCAAAAAATCTAATGTTTAAACTAGAACGTTTATATATTATATAAATTCAAGATTTTACTCATCTTTTGAGAATTATAATAAATTGTCTAGAATTACATTTGTTGATTTTCTAATGGGCTTGTAACATGTAACATTTTTTCGAAAGCCATAATAAATGGTATAGAAGTTCTTTTGCTGATTTTTACGTGGCATTTATAACCTTTAACTTCAAATTGTAATTAAAAGAAAATAAGACTTATATAAATGATGGTAAAAGTTCATTGCAAATAAAGCGTATTTGAAAGCTACGCATAAATTAAATAAATTATGTTAAAAGTTATTTAATTGATTTATTATGGAATTTTAACTATTAATTTCAAATTAAATTTAAATCATCATTTTAAAGTGTTTTATTATTATTTTTATTATAAGGTTACAAACAAAAGTATTTGTTCAATAAAATAAAATAAAATAAAGACAATGAAATGGTTATTGAACATCTTCTCTCATAACTAAATATTTAGATGGTATTTTTAAAACTTGAATTTATTTTCACATTATTTTTTAATAAGTTATTGGCATTAAATGATATTTTTAGTGTGTAGATGAAGAAAGATTTTGATAGATTAAAACTAAATTAATATAGATTTATCTTAATCTTGAAAAGAACTAGCTAGAAAAAGAACACATAACTTGCAAAAGTAAGAAGAAGAGAGAAAATTTGAAGAGAAAGGAGTAATTCAATTAACCAAATGAAAGAATGATAATTTACACATGATATACTCTGCATGGCTCAGCCAATGCTCACTAGAGGAGAATCCCATGTGCCATAGTGATGGTCTAGAGAGATATGGACACACACAGGCAGTTATGGGAGGTAATTGCCACCTTGTCCTAGTCAACTAGTCATGCATTCCTCAATTAACTTGACAGAATGAAGTGGAATGAGGAGGACATCAAGCATGCACTAGGAATGTGCCTTATTGGTGATGATCCCAAGGTAAGTGTGCATTCATGGTGATGATCTCGAGGTTACTTGGTGATGAAACCAAAGTTACCTTGAATGACTCCACTTTGCTAGTCAACTGAAGAGAATATTCTCCTAGAATGTAGGAGAGGTTCCTAAAAAATAGGAGACCCTCAATAATGACTAATAAACATAGAAAAATAAGGAAAAATATCTTAGGTGTGTGTAATATCTCCAAGACCCCCCCCTGAACACTACTATGGGGTAATGAAGAATGGGTCCCAAAGACCAAGGCCATGTTAGATACCCATGAACAATGCAACTAATGAACACTGAAACAAAGTGAGGACAGAATGAAACCTCATGGGAAAACCCCCCCTCAAAGTACAACGTATCAAAAGAAGAGAAAATACAGTTGCTGGGATATTGTGTCCTTCACTCCAATATGATCGTGCAAAGAGTGAAACTTCTGCTCAATGAAGGTCTTGGTGAAGATGTCAGTAGTTTGTTCAGAGGAAGGAAAAAACTATAGGTCGATAATCCTCTCGTGGAATAAATATATTATGTAGTGCATATGGATCTCGATATGCTTTGTTCGTTGTCATTTCACTGGGTCTCTGCAAAACTTGAGAGCACTCTGGTTGTCACACCAACTGATAGTTAGTTTGTGGAACTGGATTCCCAAACCTGTAAGGAAGTTCTATAGCCACAATGCCTAGATGGTAATGTTAACTACTCTATACTCAACCTCGGTTGAAGATAGAGAAATAACATAATACTTCTTTCTTGACCAACAAATATGCCCTGAACCCAAAATGAGAGTGTATCTGGATGTCGACTTGCAATTATTGTTTTCGTCTGCCTAGTCAAAATCAGTGAATCCTATGAGATCCAATGTAGAGCCTGATTCATAATGAATCCCATAGTTGATGGTTCCCCAAACGTACCAAAGGATATGATTTGCAGCCTTCCAGTGTAATTAAAGAGGCTCCTTCATGTACCTGGAGACTGCTCCCACTACATATGACAGGTCTGGTTAGGAGTGGGAGAGATACAACAATATCCCCATGAGTTGTATGTATAGAGTGTTTTCAACCAATGGAGTATCCTTGCCATCCTCAAGTCTTACCCCAGATAGGAAGGGTGTAGGGGAAGACTTGCAGTCTATCATGTGGAATCTCTCCAAGAGATGCTGAGCCTAATTGTCTTGAGATATCTTGATTCTTGAATTATTCTAACTGATATCGAGACCAAGGAAGTAATGGAGTGAACCCATGTTCGTTATCTAAAACTTGTCATGCAGAATTCGCTTCATCATAACAATCGATGAAGTCAAGCAATAAATGATCAAAATATCATCCATAGAAAGAACTAGAATTGGAAGTGAATCAATAGTCCTAATAATGTATTCATTTGGATCATATTTGCATCTCACAAAATTCTAGGATAGCAGGTAGGAGTCCATCTTGGCATACCATTCTCTCGGCACCTGTTTGAGGCCATAGAGAGACTTCTTGAGATTGCAAACCAAAGATTAATCATGTATGAAGCCAAGTGTCTGATCCATGTAAATCTACTCTAAGCTATGTCTATGAAGAAATTCATTATTCAAATCCATCTAATGGACTTCCCATCCTCTCACTTCCACAATAGCAAGGGCCAAATGAATGGAATCCATATTCGCTACTAGAGCGAATGTCTCATTGAAGTCTATGCCATGGATCTATTGAAAACCTTTGGAAACTAGTCTTTCCTTGTATCTTCTTTTTGATGTTTTGGTAGTTGCGAGAGGTATTAACCTCCAAGAGTAACCTTTTTACTTAGAATATAATATTATGTAAGTAAGAGAACCACTAAACAAATGTGTGAAAACCCTAGAAGAGAAGTCGGCCCAAAGAGAATAATAATAAAGTATTAAAAGGCTCTAGAAAGTGAGGTCGACCCCTCATGAAAAGACACCTTGGAAGACTAGTATAAATAGAGGCTAGGTGCTCCTCATTTGACACACACTCACTCAATAGAAGGAGGGCGGAAGTCTGAGGAGCAACAACAACAGTTTCAGTAAATGGAGGCACAAGTCTATAGAAGGTGGTGTAGTAATTTTCATGGTGTAATCTCATTATTTATGGTATCTTTCTTGTGTGCTTCTCTTGGTAAAGGTAAGCTTCTATTATTAGAGTTATGTTCTCTTGGTATTGTTTTTCTTCTACTGTAGTGGTATTTTTGGTTAGGCTTTATCTGTTGGTTCTAGTGTGGACTTGCTAGAATCATTCTATCTAAGAAAATATTATTGTGCTCGGGGGTGGCATATGTGAATGCCTATGATTGGGTGACAATTATGTGACATTGTCTATGGTTAAACGAGCATACCAAAATTTCAACATGGTTTCAGAGATGGGTTCCTTTGTAACAGTCTAATTGCTAGAAGGAAGATCTTCAGTTTCCCCCTTTGTCTAGATCATTGAGCACTTACTGAACCCACTAAGAAGGTCTCCGAAGGAGGGAAGATAATTTTCCCCAAATGAGATCTACAATCTTTCGAAGTTGAAAATCCAGTGGGAGATGAGGCAGCGCCAGTTGCAGTGCTAGTTGCAATGCTAGTTGCAGCACCAATTGCAATAACAATTGTAGTTCCTCTAGTCCAGTGAATTTTCTAGTAACTCATTGAGCAACTCGTTGAAAGGATGCTGAAATTATTCTTTCCCTATATCATCTCACTAGCCATTCTTCCAATAGTTAGGGTTTCTAGTTTTGCAACAATAGAAAACCCTAACCCAAATTTGTTGGGCACTTTTAGTGAAGTGTTGGGCCTATTTTTTAGTTCTTCTAGTGTTCCCTACCCTAGCATCTCCAGCTATCTTCATATTGCAAGTTGGACAAATTTGAATTTTTTGGATTCCTCGTTGTCTGTCACTATTGTCAGAGGTATGCACTTGTATATGTTTAAAATGTATCACTATATTGAGGGTGTTTGCAAGAGAAGGGGTCTTTTTTCCATGAAACAATTGAAGATCCAAAGGGATCTCAGAATAAGCACATTCAGAGGAACAATGCACTCTTGGTTTGATTGTTTTGATATTCCTCTAGCTATTATGGCATTATTGAGATCTTATGAACATCTAGTTGTATTTTGATCTATTGAAGTTATGATTATCATACTAACCTTTGTCAAAGTTAAAGTTATAAGTTGACTCTAGTCAAAGTATTAGATTGATTAAGGTTGAGATTTTCGAGTTTACTTGCATTATATTCCCTATAGATTTTTGTCAAGAAAGAATATTGTCTTAGTACAGGGGACAGGTTGGAGAGAATACTTGTCATCTTGATTGAAGGAGACTCGAAAGAAAAGAAACAACACTCATTCTTGAAGATAAGACTCCAAGTTCTAGGTTTGATTGATTAAATTGATAAGTTTCCAATTTGCACATCTCAAGTTTGATAATTGCTACATTACAAGTAAACATTATAGTTGTGACAACAATCCTTGAAAGGTTCTATTACTACTAGATATAATGAATAATTGGTAGCATGTGAGTACTATTGATATAAATTCTTATTTTACTTGTTTGCAAGATGAACTAACATCTCCTCTAAGAGATACTTCTTGTTTTACTTCCAAGAAGGCCACCTTGGTAATGATATGTTGATTACCATGAAAATTTATTTTATTCTTGTTAACATAGATATATTCTTATAAAAATGCTATTACATTGGAAATACTTTTGCTCTTGTTTTTCTTGTTCCGGGAAGGTTACCGTGGAGGAATGATTGGTCACAACACTAGAAGAGTGTTTTTCATATTTCTTATTATTGTATTTTTTATTTTGGCTCTTGTTCCAGGAAGGTCACAAGTGATAACTTTGAGAAGGAGCTATTGTGATGATTGTTCTTGTTATTATTTATTATTATTATTGTTATTATCTATTGTTTTCCATTGTTGTTGGTCTTGTTCTGGGCAGGTCACAGGTGATAACTATAAGGGAATCTATAGTGATAGTTGTAGGAGGCAAGATATTAGATGGTCTCTAGTTTGAGACATGGATCAGACTACCGAGATAAGAAGTTGTATACACGACTACATACATCCATGTACCGAAGAAAAAAGTGGACGAAGAAGGGTAATTTTGTGAGATACAAAGTATCTCATATGGATATTGATTGTAAGGAGAAGAAGGCTCCAAAGATGACCAAACAAATCCCTCTAGTGCAATTGATAACTCTTTAGATCATCATGAAGAGTTAGTAGAGACAGAAGGGCATAACCATAATCATTCTAGTAACCAAGAAGAGACCAACATGGTCCTGTGACACTTTTCAAGATGCAAAGATGTATAGCATTGATGAGCCATATCATGACGAGAAAATTGCACCACTAGTGGTGAGGCAGGCGACCCCACCAAGTACCATCTCAGAAGAAGATAGATTTCATAGGGATTCATCCCTCACGATCCAGTAGGGAGGAGCATCCTCCCTAGGACCATTCATAGGATACTTCAAAGTAAATCATTACATACAGAGGGATGATATGGCTTTGAAGATTATATAGACTCAGAGGGATTCAAGCCTTAGAGGGAGCATGGAGACTTATAATGAGACTGATCTTAGAGAGAGTCGGTGGCTTAGAGACTTTCATTCAGAAAGTATTCCTCCTCAGATTCAGATGGGAGAGAGAGAGACCTCTTCTATGACTGACAAACATGTGCCATGAGTTGAGGAGGATAGATCAAAGCTTCAAAGGCTTCAAGGAGATATGAGACCTCCTATGAAGATTCCCTTTCCTCAATGACAGAGGAGGAAGCCAATCAGAAGGATTGGGATATCGATTTTTTCCTTGAGACTAGAAGGGAAGTCAGCAGTGAATTCCAAATTGATCTACAAGATCAAATATGTTGTTGATGGCAGCATAGAGATGTACAAATCCTGATTTGTGGCCAAAATATTATCCCAGCAAGAGGGAAAATATTATGACGAGACACTTGCTCCAATAGTTAGAAGAAGTGTAAATAGATACATGAGAAGGAGTCTCATGTTTGCAGATTGAAAAAATATTTGTACATGCCTAAGAAAACACCCAAGTCATGGTATACCAAATCGGACAACTTCTTGATGAGCTTGGTCTTTACCAAGAGTAAAGAAGATTCCAACATTTACTACAAGTTTTTGGATGGTGGACCGATGATATTACTATTATATGTGGATGACATGTTTCTAACAGGAAACAAGAAGCTCATCATTGAGTGCAAGAGAAATCTTGCATCATAATTTGAGATGAAATACCTGTGTATGATACATTAATTCTTAGGTCTATAGGTGTGGCAGAAACCGGATGATATTTTCCTATGCCAAGGAAAATATGCTATAGATATTCTGAAGAGATTTAGAATGATGGATTGTAAATCCATGCCTACATTGATGGTGACAAATATAAATTTATTGAATGATACATCTTAAGAGACATTGGATTCCACCATGTATAAACAAATGATTGGTTCGTTGATGTACTTAATGAACACAAGGCCAGATATATGTTTTGAGGTAAACACATTGAGTCAGTATATGGTTGTGTCGAGATGCATTCTCTTGATTGTAGAAAAACATGTGATAAGGTACATGAAAGGTATAATTGACTATGGACTCATATATGTTTCATATCATGAGATAATCCTGCAAGGCTATACTAATTTAGATTGGGTCGATAGTGTCACATACTGGAAGAGTACATATGGATGTTTCTTTAGTTTGGGATCATATATGATCTCATGGTTTAGCAGGAAGCAGACGAGTGTGACACTCATTACGGCTGAGGTAGAGTATATAGAAACATGTTCAGCTAGCAGCGAAGCAGTGTGGCTTCAGAAGGTTCTTACAAGATTGTTTGATCTCGAGTTATAAGCGACTTGTATCTGGTGTGACAACTAGAGTTGTGTGAAGTTTTTAGAGAACCCTATGTTCATGAAAATTCTAAGCATATCAATATTAGGTACCATTATATCAAAGATATGGTGCAGCAGGGAAGCTCCAATATGTCTCTATAGATGAGCAGATAGCAGACATGTTGACCAAGCCTTTGTCGAGAGTGATGTTTGTGTACTTCATAGACAATCTTGGTGTGGTCCAGAAGGACTTACCTAGTAAGAGGGAGTGATGATTTATAGATGCGACTCCAAATAGAAACATGGTATAGTGTGGACAACAGGTTGTCATGCCCAGGCACTGACTGTGGCACCAGTCGGGATAATGTGTACGCAGATCCTTTGGGGAGAGCGTGTTTTCCTAGTTGAGGAGGCCCAATCGGTTTGTGTAGTTGGAAGCTTCAATCAAATCCTTTGGGGAGGGCGTGCCTCTGGGACAGCTAGAGGGCCAACGTAGTGTGTTGGACATCTGCTACTCCAGTGAAATAGTCTGGTACATAGGTCTACTACTCCGATGAACTAGTTTGGTACGTAGGTCTGCTACTCTAGTGAAATAGTCTAGTACGTACGTACTCCAGTGAAATAGTCTGGTATATTGCTACTCGAGTGAAATATTCTGGTATGCATATCTACTCTAGTGAAATAGTCTAGTATGCATAGCTAATCCAGTGAAATAGTCTGGTACGATGAGATATTGCTACTCCGGTGAAATAGTCTAGTAAGCATAGCTACTCCAGTGAAATAGTCTGGTATGTTGAGATATTGCTACTCCAGTTAAATATTCTGGTATGCATGTTACTAATTTTGTATGAACTAGATGCTAGATTCTGTGTGAGCTGGAAAGTTACTAGTTTTGTATGAACTAGATGCTAGATTATGTGTGAGCTGGCGAGTTACAATTTTGTATGAACTAGATGCTAGATTCTGTGTGAGATGGCAAGTTGAAGCCTCGTGATGACATAAAACCTGGAAGGATGATGATACCCTAGATGCATGACTGTGACATAACCATACGATAGCCTATGTGTGTGATTATGACAGATCTTGTGTCGCTATGATGGTGATACTTGTGACATGATCTATTTGATCATGAGATAGCCTGTGTGTCTATTCTACTTGTTACACGATCTGTTTTATCATGATATGGTCATGTGGCCATGTTACTTGAGAAATGATCTGTTTGATCATGAGATAGTATGTTTGGTTATGCTACTTGTTACATGATGTTTTTGATCATGAAATGGTCGTGTGGCCATGCTACTTGAGACATGATTTATTTGATCATGAGATAGCCTGTGTGGCTATGGTGATGCTATCTATAGACTAGTCTGCAAGAACATGTGATTCTTTCCCATGCCATGTGATATGGATGGATGTGTTTGAGACCATTACATGAAGAACATCTTAGTTAATACCCCCCTATCTAAGAGGGAGTGTTGATGTTTTCGTAGTTGCAGAAGGTATTAAAATCCAAGTGTAACCTTTTTACTTATAATAGAATATTTCACAAGTAAGAGAATCATTAAAAAGATGTGTGAAAACCCTAGAAGAGAAGTCGGACCAAAGAGAATAATAATAAAGTGTTAAAAGGATAAAGAAAGTGAGGTCATCCCCACATGAAAATACACCTTGGAATACTAGTATAAACATATTCTAAGCACTCCTCATTTAACACACACTCATTCAATAGAAGGAGGGTGCAATTATGAGGAGCAGCAGTTGTAGTTGCAACAGAAGGAAGTGCAAGTCTCGAGAAGGTGGTGAAGCAGTTTTCGTGGTGTAATCTAAGTCTTGTTGGTATCTCTCTTGTGTGCTTCTGTTGGTAAAGGTGTGATTCTATTAATAGATGTATATTCTCTTGTTATTGTGTTGTTGTTGTAGCAGTGGTATTTTTTCTTAGGGTTTATCTATTGGTTCTAGTGTGGACTTGCCATAATCATTATATCTAATAAAAGGTTATTTTTCTCGGGGGTGGAATATGTGAATGTCTATGGTTGGGTGACAATGATGTTACAATGTCTATGGTTAAACGAGCATAATTTTTTTTTAACACTGCTAACATATCCATTTGTTGCACTCTTGGTCTAGTATACCCATCTACATTTGACAAACTTCCTTCCTGAAGGAAGAAAAAATAGATCCCAAATCAAGTTCTCGAGGAGGGAGTTGTAGTCCTCCTGCATGGTTAATTCCCAAAAGGGATTCCCTACAGCCTTGCCATAGCTCTGCGGGTCTGAAGACTGAGACATATAATAGTGCATAGGAAACATGGGCTCAGTGGTTGTGAGTACACGAGGAGGCTCCTTGAAATAAGATTGAGTCCTCTTGAGATTGGTTGGATCCCCAATAAGATCTTCTACATACTGAAGAGTGGTCTATTCCCACTTTGGCCTCTCCTCTAGCTCCTCATATTCCTGTACTGACTAGCATTTGAATGTTCTGAATCCTTTGAGTCTGTATCAGAACTCAGATCTAAAGTAGATTATGAATGTGTAGACTCATCATCTCGAACTGGTGGAAGTAAAAAAGAATCTACATGAGCCTCATGTGGAGCATGCCAAATACTTTCCTCAAAGTGAACATTGTGCTCAATGATAAGAAGTTCCATAGAGGAATCAATAAGTCTGTATCCCTTCACACCATCTGGGTATCCAACAAAGATACATGCAATAATATGTGGATCTAGTGCTTTCCTCTTTTTAGAGGGAATCTGGGCCCATGCATGTGATTTGAAGACACGAAAATGGGTGACTTCTGGTTTCATACTGCTTCAAGCCTCAAAATGAGTCTAATCCTTGACAGATCTATGGAGGGATCTATTCTGGATGTAGTTAGAACAATTAATTTCCTCAGGCCAAACTTTTTGATAAAGTTATCTTGCATGCAACATGCAAGAGGTCATCTACTTGAGAGATCTATTTTTCCTCTCAGCAACCTCATTCTATTGCAGAGTATATTCAAGACAAATATTATGACCATCTATGTTGACATACTCCCCCACATTATCTATACAAAGGGATTTGGTCTTTTTCCCTGATTGAGTCTCTATTATTGCACAAGTTGTGGGTTGGGACAATTCAAACCCATCCACCAAATTTCGACAACTTAGAGAACACCTAACCACTATCACCTTAGGTAGGTATTCCTGTCACTTTAGAGGTGAGAGAATCACCTGAAGGGGGGAATATCGATGACCCTAGGGGAAATGGGATGGAAAGTTAAGAGATGAAGGAAGGTCCCCCTAAAGGTCAAGATAGAAGATGCAAAAAATCTTGGGAAAGAGTCTAGGTGGTAGCTAATGATTACTAAGAGATAAGAACACCTATCAGGAATGTTGTACCTGCCTGAGACACAAGAACAAGTCGACCATATATTTATAATTTTAGGTGGACAAACAAGTTAGGTTTTTTGTCCCTAATTGCAGAAGTAAAAAAAAATGTATATAAGAAAAACAACAACTATTAAATTTGCTAAATAATTGTTAAAAGTCCAACAAATGATGCAAGAGATATTTTAGATAAACACTAGTGATACTCAAGAATGAAAGCACAAGACTTTAGCAATGAAACAAGGTTGTAATAAAAGGTGTTTGCAGATATATTTTTCAGCCTTATGGCTGTAACAAACAATTTTTTACAGAAGTAAACCCAACCCCCAAAACTCACAAAGAATCCACCCAAAAGTTGCGCTAGGCTAAGTAGAGTAATGTGGCAAACTCTTAGCAATTTTTTATTGTTGAAAAGAAAGTTATGAATGAAATTTTGTTATGGTTTCTACAGCCCTAATGGTTATAGATGAAAAGAGTCATAAAAGATAGAAGATGCATAAAAGCTTGGGAAAGAGTCTAGGTGCTAGCAATGGTTGCAAAGAGATAAAAACACCTATAAAGAATATTGTACCTTCCCGAGACATAAGAACAAGCCGACCATATATGTATAATGTTAGGTGGACAAGCAACTTAGGCTTGCTGTCCCTAATTGCAGCCATAAAAACATTGTATATCAGCAAACCAATAACTGTTAAAGTTGCTAAATAATTGTTAAAAGTCCAACAAATGATGCAAGAGATAAGTTAGATAAACAGTAGTGATACTCAAGAATGAAAGCACAGGACTTTAGCTACGAAACAAGATTGTAATAAAAGGTATTTGTAGAGATATTTTTCATCCTTATGTCTGTAACAAAAAAATTGTTGCAGCAGCAAATCCAACTGCCAAAACTCACAGAGAATCCACCCAACAGTTGCGTTAGGCTAAGTAGATTAATGTGGACAAATCTTAGCAACTTTTGATGATTGAAAAGAAAGTTATGAAGGAAGCTGTGTTAGGTCTTATACATCCCTAATGGTTGTAGATGAATATTTATAACAACAACAAGAAATATGTATCCAATCAAAACTCACTAGTGGCTATGACAAGCCTAGAGCATCAAGAAGAGATTGCAATTTAAACAATTTGATTATCTCATGTTTTCATGTATCCCAATGAAACAATTTTATTTCTCCAATGCAAATTAAAAATGATTAGTGCTTTAAATAATGGGTTATGGAGTCAAATAAAGAGTTAACTATACTATTTTCTTGGGGGTGTAAGCCCTCTTAATCCCCAAGGCAAGTAAATCTAACTAGGAAAGTGTTAGGAGTGTGTAATCCAATTTACTTCTCCTAGCACTACCTTAAGAAAAAAATTATTTCCAACACAAATATTGATGATATTAGTGGGGTTGTATGCACTTATACTCCTCAACAAATTCAACTCTTGTAACCAAGAAAAAGAGACCATAACAAGATAAAAACCCTTCACCTAGAGCAAGAATTAACAAGAGGAACATCCACTTTACCAAGAGTTATCCACCAATATGCAAGAGAAACACTCCACAAAGGGTAGCGCACCACTTCCTACCGCCAATAGCAAAGTAAACCATGACAAATGAAAAAGAGAGAGAAAATTCCCAAGAGTAGCAAAAATCTCAGCCAAGTATCCTTCTTCACATGGGAGAGCTATGTTATGAAATGAGATTCACATGATCTCTATTTATACAAAATGTTTAAAACATAGTTTTTTCCACTTAATTAGGGTAAAACATAATATAAGGGGTCAATAACCCTTATATTACCCCTTTACACAAACAATAATATTTAATTTACACGTTTTCACATCAGAAACCCTAAAACAAGATGACATCACCCCTTTAGGGAGACATTTTGACACTTTTCCAAGTTGTTGGAGAGGAAGGTAGACGTCGTTGGGAAATCTATAGCTTCTTATTCATTCAATCCATGCCTCCTCCATTCAAATCATGCCAAGTGACATTGAGAAACAAATCCATCACCACCAACCCTAGCCCTAGGTGACGTTAAGCCCCAAAAAGTGACGTTTTTCCCCTATTAGGAAAGTCGTTCAACATGTGAGGGATAGCCAATTTCCTTCAAGGCGTATTCAAGGCCTCTAAAGGAAATTCATCATGATCTAACATGTGGTCCCTTGGCATCCAAACTGTGGGCTTCAAGCCCCATAGAAGCCCAAGTTAGGCATGTTCCTCTAAATTGTCCACCAAACAAGGTCCTGAAAAACAAATAGGCATGCCCTCAAAGGATCGCAAGTCAAAATATCATGGAAAGTGAAAACCACATCTAATAAAAAAGGAATATAAACATGTGCATCAAAGATACCTAATAAAATTAAACAAATTCTCCAAGACCCTATACAATTGACTAAGTTTAGGTATGGGAGGGGTGTCATAAAATTCCTATTGGGTAGACCAAAACTCTCAAGTAGGGGATGCTCCCAGGGATGCCCCTTCAAGGTCATGTAGTGTGTGATGAGGTGGATAGAAGTTTAGAATTCATAGGTCAATGAGTTTCATGACATACAAGGGCTCGTATTATCTCATTTATGAGTTCCTTTGTATGGGGTCTGCTACACCTTCTTCCTCAATGCAATATTTTTCCAACCCCATTTATTTCCATTTATTAATTAATTGATTATCCAAACACTTGTGAACTCCCAATAGTGAATCAATTATCTTGGGCACTAGTAACACAGTGTCACTTCAAAGAAGAGTTCCACAAAGTTCCATAGGGGTAAGCATGTAAAGCATTATAACACACTTATGTTAGTCTTATATTCAAGCGGGATGTTTATTATGTGTTTTATATTTTGCAGGTCTTTAATTATTTTAATATAAGAAACTCATCTTTATCAATACTTGCTTGGGCGAGAATATAGAAGGTTTATATTTTAGGCTCTTATCTTTTGCCAGCAACCATCCCCCTAGGCCTTCATCTCCTTCTTCCCATGAAATGAGGTACATTCCCTTCTTGGGTCACTAAAGTCAAAGGTCCTAGAAGAGGGAAATATGATAGGAATCCAATGAGCGGAAAGTGATAAGTGTGGTTGGGAATGGTATGATAACCCCTCAAGGGACACATAGTTGCACCCCTTGCCAAAAAAATTTCCACTTACTAGGAAATCGATGACACTCACCAAGGTGAAACAGGGTCAAAAGCATAATTTCCAAGCAGGCGTTCTATTATCAAAATCATCTTAAATAGAACATGCTTAAATTCCTCAAATATTATGGTGATTACCTTCCATAATACCTTACTTGTATCGCATGGAGAAAGACCCATGTTCCTTCCAAAAGCTAGTTGGTGTGGTGGATGTGCCGACAATGGATCCAAACTATGGTGATAGAGTGAGATTCCATATATGCAAGTGGAAACTGGTAGTCATGTGGTATATCATCACTCCATATCTACAACCTGAGGGCCTCGTGATATCATCTCCTTGGTTATCCCACAAAATGGGGATGACATCTGGATCCCACTTGAGGACATGTGCTCATCGTAGTGTGCATGAGAACCACAACATCTCCTGGTAGACCAATGCCTACACTGAAACAAAAAACTTTAAAATCTAGGGTGGTTCTATCACCCTTCATCTATATACATAAAAAAAAAAATGAAACTAATCTAGAAAAGAAAATTTATCATTTTTTCAAAAATTTCTAAACTAAGCATGAAAACAAGATGCAAGTAGAGAAAAATGAAATATGAAATGCATCTAAACTATCATGAGCAATCAATATGCAAATTCAAGGGAATCAATATGACCTACCTACTTTCATGGGGCCTTGGGGCCCTAAAGATAAAGCGATAGATATTGTCAAGTGAAGTCATACAACCAGTGCAACCAATTGATCATCTCATCAAAGTACCTCCCCATGTGCTTAATCATGTGAAATGAAAAAGATAAGTCTAGCACAAAATTATCATGAGCATAAATAGATATATAATCAATCGTAAAATGAGACTCATGGATATGGGTGGGAGGGAGGAAATCCTATTGTAAATAGAAACCATTAGCCTGGTCATTATGCCTGAAAGTGTAACCACAAGCTTGGTCAATTCATCTCTTAAGAGGACTATCATATATAGACGATGGTTCATCTTCATTTACGCAAAAATATCCACTACTTGTTGAAGACTGAGAGGATATGGGAGAGTGGAAGAAGATTGCATGCCTCTCGAAAAAGAATATAAGAGGTAAGAGACAATCTCATGTCTAGAGAAAAACTCCTCCCTCGAACTTAGGAAAAATTGCTTATTTATCTACAAATACCCACCAAAAGTCTCAATACGAAAGTACTTGTGTTTGGTAGTGTGGACCTCAAAGTGCCTCGGGATGGCCATGACCTGGTGTCTATCAAAATATGAGCATAATGGTTGAAAATCCTTGCAAAACAAATCTTTATAAAGGGATGACTTAAGATCACCCTAAGTATGCTGCGAAAATTCATCCTCGAAGGGGCGGAACAAATTTGTAACCATATCATCACTAGGATTCCAAACATCTGAATCATACATGCGTGAAGACCAGTTCTCTGGTGATGACAACTCAAACAACCGTTTCCTGAGAGCTACCCTCAATGTCATAAATGGGATCTCTATAAAAAATGAAATGACCAAAATCCCATCTACATCTCCCAACCTATATGAAATCATCAATGTGTAGATTGACCATATCGAAAAGGTTATGCACAGTATCATCTGCATCATCAAGTCTAATTGTTTCTTCAACTTCATGTGTAGGAGGAAGACAAGTTTGAATGATCTCATCCTCATCAACTGGGAACAAATATAACAATGTCTCAACATGTCCCACCTTGTTAGGATTCTTCTTTCTCTTTATGTACATTCCCCTCCATCGCCTCTTCATCATGAGGGGATTGATCCTTAGTGCAGGATGATTTTTTTGTGTTTTCCAAAAAGGATCTGTTACATCCAAGGGTTACTCTAATACTTCTCCATTTCCAAAGTCATGGAATAAAGTGTCATCAATATATTCAAAAGGATTACAACTCATCATGTTCTCTTCTTGATGTACAAGAGGAACAAAGGCCTGGATGTCTTCATCAAATGGAAGGGGAGATATGAGCACTTCTTCTTCATCACATTTCTTGTCCGGATATTCATCGGGATCTTCTTGGTAGCTTTCTTCATCCTCAAGGACTAGTTCTTCGACATATTTTTGAAATAATTCTTTAATACGATTCAACATTTCCTCAACAACTTTATTAGCAATTATTTCCTTTTCCATATGTAAAAGTTCCCTCCTCAAGGAATAATAAATTTTGGACAATGGTTCATTCCATGGTGCCATAATTCCATTGACCAAGAAAGTACCTCAATGGAGTCGTCGGATGAGGTCAAGGATCATCAAAGGATGAAATGGAAAAAGGGAAAATTGGGTTCTTAGGAAGGTGGATTCACCAGATGAGCTTCAATAAGATCTCATCAAAGGTGTAAAGGGAATGTCTTTTAGGTGGAGTTGCCAGGAAATCTAGGGAAAAACTTTACAATATCTTTCCAAAGTGTCATTAGGGTTTAAAAGAAGATTCAAAATCCTCCCCGACAACGATGCCAAAATTCCATCGCACAAGTTGTAGGTTGGCCAAATCCCTACCCAACCACCAAATGACGACAACTTAGAAAAAACCTACCCACTATCACCTTAGGTAGGTATTCCTATCACTTTAGAGGTGAGACAATCACCTCAAGGGGGGAATCCCGGTGACCCTGGGGGAAATGGGATGGAAATTGAAGAGAAGAAGGAAGGTCCCCATAAATTTCAATATAGAATATGCATAAAGGATTGGTAAAGATTCTAGGTGGTAGCTAATGGTTGCCAAGAGATAAGAACACCTACAAGGAATGTTGCACCTTCCCGAGACACAAGAACAATTCGAGCATATATATTTAATGTTAGGTGGACAAGCAATTTAGGCTTGCTATCCATAATTGCAATAGTAGACAACAATGTATATCAGCAAAAGAATAATTGTTAAAGATGCGAAATAATTTCTAAAATTCTAACAAACGATTGAAGAGATAAGTTAGATAAACACTAGTGATACTCAAGAATGAAAGCATGAGACTTTAGAAATGAAACAAGGTTGTAATAAAAGGTGTTTATAGAGATATTTTGCATCCTTATGGCTGTAACAAATAAGTTGTTACAACAGTAAATCCAACCACCAAAACTCACAAAAAATCCACCCAAAAGTTGCACTAGGCTAAGTAGATTAATGTGGCAAACTCTTAGCAACTTTTGATGGTTGAAAAGCAAGTTATGAATGAAAATGTGTTAGGGTTTCTACAACCCTAATGGCTATAGATGAAGATTTATAACAGAAGAAAAAAATACTTAGCAAATTAAAACACCCTAGTGGCTATGACAAGCCTACAGATTCAAGAAGAGATTGTAATTTAAACAATTTGATTATCTCATGTTTTCACGTATCCCAGTGCAACAATTTTATTTCTCCAATGAAAATTGAAAATGATTAGTTCTTTAACTATTGGTTTATGGAGTCAAAGAAAGAGTTAAATATACTACTTCCTTGGGGGTGTAAACCCTCTTACCCCCCAAGGAAAGTAAAGCTAACTAGGAAAGTGCTAGTAGGGTGTAAGCCCTTTTACTTCTCCTAGCACTACCTTAAGAAACAAATTATTTCCAGGACAAATATTGATGAGCTTAGTGGGGTTGTATGCACTTATGATCCTCATGAAAATCAACCAGTTAACCTTGCAACCAATAAAAAGAGACCATAACAAGATAAAACCCTTCACCTAGAGCAAGAATTAAGAAGAGGAACTTCCACTTTACCAAGAGTTAACCACCAATATGCAAGAGAAACACTCCACAAGGCATAGCACACCACTTCCTTCGTAAACCATGAAAAATTCAAAAGAGAGAGAAAATGACCAAGAGAAGCGAAAATTTCAGCAAAGTATCCTTCTCCACATGGGAGAGCTATGTTATGAAACGAGATTCACATGATCTCTATGTATAAAAAAAGATTAAAACATAGTTTGCCCACTTAATTAGGGTAAAATATAAGATAAGGGGTCAACAACCCTTATCTTACCCCTTTACAAAAATAATAATATTTAATTTACACTTTTTCACATTAGAAACCCTAAAACAAGATGATGTCATCCCTTTAGGGAGACGTTTTGACACTTTTCCATGTCATTGGAGAGGAAGGTGGAGGTCGTTGGGGCTCCTAGAGCCTCTTATTCATGCATGTTGGTTGCTTATATGAGTTATACCTTTAACATGATTGATCCAGGTTCAGTTCTACTAGGGATACAACAAAGCCTCTAAAACTATCGGCCCACCCGATAAACCAAAAGGAAATGCAATACATAGAGTGCACTGCGCAGTCTCACCCGAGATAGTTCTATGGGTGGCTGCAACACTCAGGTGCTTGCATCCTAGGAATGAGTGGGGATCTGGGGTTGTACTATGTGATATTTAGTCAATTACTATATCATTCATCTATCTTAGTTATTCTACCGTTCTTTATTCATGCATGTAAATCAACAAATCTAACTACTTCATCAAGACATTCATCTAAGATATAACTATTGACAAAAAAGACATAAACAATAAGCATTCCACATAGCACATGATTTACCATGGTTCACCCCCTCTTGAGCTACATCCACAAAGATTTGTCTCTTAAGCTCTTTTATTATGGTTCTGTCAGATATGGCGCCACGCGCACTACAACTCTGTTCATACATTCACAAAATAGACTCCACGACCTTTACAAGGCTGACTAGATTGCACTAGGATCCTCAGCCTGCAATCTAACCCTAAAGGTCTAGTTACTTTTCTTTACTACAGCTGAACAACTTACAAAAGGGTATCAGATTACAGTCATGTTACAGACCTGTTACTCTATCTCACGCGAGTAACACACAATGGTCAACCCCCGCTAGACCTACTAGGTGTCTATTTATATCTATTTTTGGCTCATCAACTGTTAAATTCTTTTACCAAAACCCTAACCTAGTTAGGTCTTCTTGCATGTTTCCCTTTCAAACTTTCCTCCTCTGCATGTGCATTTTCGTTCACTTCTTTTTCTACCATTTGTCTTTCTTTCCCTTCTTCTTGAATGTGCACCTCACATGCCTTTCTACTAGCTATCTTTCCTCCACTTCGTTCCTTTTTCCCCAAAGTGGGAATGTGCCCAACATGCCCCCAACACTGACATCGTGACTCATCCTGAGTCACTTCCTGACTTATGCAACTGTCACTGCTTGCTTCATGTGCCTGTTACTTCTTGTTGCAGTGCATCATACATTTTCATTATTTGATGGCACTATTGTTGAACCTGGCTTCTCTTTTTGACCATAATGCTGACCACCTACTCTGTGATAGGAGATTGTAAAATCTCACCTCCCTCAGCCCCGATATTCTCAATGATCCTCTTAGCTACGTCACTCTCCATGACCAATTTCTCCACCTTTTATTGCAGGGGTTTCAATAGTGCATGTCTTGTTTTCTTTTGCACTTGCAACACTTTCTCCTTGAACTCAGTGGTTGTTTTGATCTTCTCTGGGAGTGACACTATTTTTTTTCGCTGGTTCACCTCCACCATTGTTGCATGGAGTTTATTTTCCTTCTCTTGGAGTTCCTAGAGGCTCCCATCCTCTACAAGGTGAGTCCAAAGTTTCACACTCTTCTCTAACAACTCAGTGATTGTCTGTATGCTTTGGCTGATGTCCTATGTAGCTATTGTTACCTCATGTTCTCGTTGCGCTCTAACTTCTAGAAGAGTAGTGGGTGTGACACACTCCTCCAGCTCTTTAATTTTCTCCTTATATTCCTAGATAGTCTTCTCTATCCTACGCAGCTTCTCTTCCGACGACCCTGCCTCCTCATTTGTCTTTTTGGTAATTGCTTGAAACAACCTGTGGATCTAATTCTCCATATCCTCCACTCTTTGTTCTGCTCTCTCTTTTCATTGCACTTCAAGGTTGAGGGCTTTCTTCATCGAGATATTATTTGTCTGTGCTACCTGTTGGTTTGTCACGTCTGCTCTTTCTCTAGACTAAATATCCCACACAACGCTTCCTTTTAGTTTATACATAGCCTTTGTTGGAATCTTGGCCAAGGACACATCCAATGTATCAATGTCCTTTAAGGGTTTCTGCATTGTTTCTTCATCAAGGAACATCATCTCTTATGTGATGATGAAATTGGCACTTGCCTACGCTGTAAATTGCACTTTTTACGACACTGGCACTCCTTCCTTCGCATGCATAGGTGTTTCTTTTGGTGCTTGTGTTGTCCCGATCCTTAGTTTCTCCAATGCAACTTTCATTTATTGCACTTGATCTGCAATTGAATCCCTATGCTTCTCTGCATTCTCCCATACTTCAGCCAGTCTCTCCTTGACTGTTGTCGCTACTAACTCCACATCATCCAAGGTTATTGATATATGGCTCTGTGGCTTGTGGGCCTTTTCCTTATTTCGACCACCACCGATGTGCTCCCCTGGCCGCTTCTCCTAGGTGGTTGATGGTTCAAGACTAGTGGGCCATTGAGTATCTCCATCTACAGTGGTCAGCCTCGTTTCTCCTGCCTTAGGAATCTCTTGCGTTTCTATCCCTTGGTCTTCCTCCTCAGGGATTTCATGTGTCCTTGCACATGTTTATTCCGCACGCACTTCTTCCATTGAGTGTATTGGTGGTTGTTCTACACATGCTGGAGCCTATGTAGAGCCCCTTGGTGGTCTATTTTTTGTTCGCAATTTATTCTTAGTTAGGGTGCTTCCCCCCTCATGGCCTTGGGCACTTCTCTTTTTAGTTATAGCCCCTTTGGTGCTTGTTTGGTGCGATGGGGTTGGTCTTCCCTATGTCTGAGTTCGTGAGCTTGGTACCACGGTTGGAATCTTTGGTACCTTCCATTCTTCGGGCCACTCCTAGACCTCTCTCTAGATTTCTTTCGGCGTGACATAGTAGTTAAGTTTTATCCATTTCTTGGCTTTGTCTCACTTTGCTTGCATCCATAAACTATGGCGCATTTCCCTAAAGTTCGCATCCTGTCCAAACTCTTGGACAGTCTGTGATGTTATGCGCTATGTATCTATAATGAGGTCCTGCATTTCTACGAAGTACCTCACAAATATGTATGTGTTTTTCTTATTTATCTTGGGGTCTACATTACTGTGTAATGAGACGTAGGGTGTTGCGACACTTTTCCTTGGTCTCTCCAGGTACTTGTTGTAGACTTGTTCCTTCCATCCAATGAGGCCATTGAGGATGAGTAGAAATGAGTAGTGGAACTTAGAGCTCTAATCTTGTGTGTCCTTGAAGTCCTTTAAGAATGAATTTAAGAGGTATGGGACCCAGCTCATCAATCTCCCCTTTGCACACTGTGTGGTGGTGGTGACCACACTGACCGATACTTCCTCTTTGCAACACTTGAGCATCAGTTTTCATCCGAGGAGTTTGGTGGCAAACCTTATCACAGGATCGTTGATGTCATTGATCTTGATGCCCCAATTATTGCACTCCACACCATACTTAGCATTGATCTCATCCGAGATGGCCTTAGCTCTAGTATTATCTTCCAGGTATTTCTCTGGATTTTCCCCATCTGTGGGTATCCCCGTGATTCCTATGATGAGGTTCATAGTGTTAGGCATCGACCTATCCATCCATAAGATTCTGCCATGCACTCATCCTAGCAGTTGCTTGATGTAGGCATTGATATGATTTCGCCTCCCAAAGTGTGGGGCATCTAGTAATTTCATGATGCGAGTGTTATATAGCCCCAGAATCCATTGCATCGCTCTAACAGTCGCATGCCTGATGAGCCTTCTCCCCTTCTTTCTAGGTAAATTTGGGACACCAGGTATGGGAATTTAGTGACATTCGCCACATCATGGTCTGAGTACTTGATGGAAGTCACTCCACTGACCATGTCATCATCGACGCGCACCCCCTTAGAATCTTTGGCAAAACTATGGTCCCTTCTACCTGTGGTTGTGACCCTTCATGCGCGCTGCTCTCAGCTTGGCCCTTTTATTTGGCTTGTGAGGATGAGGCCCCCACCTCTGGTACACCCTCATGTACTGATTCCTGTTCTACCTCTAGTTAGAAGATATGTAGCACTAGACCCATGGCCTGCTAGGCAGGTCGTGTCCCTTGTCCCCTCGAGGTGTCGGACTCAGTTCTCTTTGTTTCCTCCATTTGCCCAACCTCCTGCATTGGGTTCTGCTTCTCCTCTACCGTGATCGGGTTTGTTTCGTACTCTGGTGTGTGGAGTTTATCCACATCCACCACTATAGGTACCTCTTTCTCCCTCTTGTCTGTCATGCAAGCAGTACATTGCATGTTCCTTCCAACCCTACCCAGCTCTCCAACTCATGGTGGTGACATTACAATGAGNGTGGGACAACAAAGTGACAATTGTTCCGCACTAACAGTTGTCCCTTTTTCACTTTTGGCGGTGTGTCCTGCACGTGGTGCCATTGTACGTGTTAACTGTTTTCCTTTGCGTCATGTTTTTAGAATTTTCCCTTTCCATCGCACTATGTTATTTACCTTTGTGTACAAATTGTCAAAATTTCAACCACCGCTGCCAGTTGGCGCCTAAATTCCACAACCATCATTTTCTGAATTGTCGCACTTTTCGACCGTTGGTCCTTTTTCTGGTGCACTGGGATTTTTGAGTCCGTGGAGTCCTTGGCTTCTAGAACCTTTTATTTTGGAAAAATATTATTATTTCGTTGCGTTGACTCAATGAATTATGAGTGCAGATTCTTTCCCTTCTCGCCGCACTGATTTTCTCACCTGCGCGCCCAGATTTTTGCACGGATATTTTTTTTTTGGTTCTTACTACGTGGTAACTTTCAAGCTGCAGGTGGTCGACTGTCCTTGTACAACTTCAGTCGACTCCTACTGATCATGCCCTTCAATTTTGTTCCTTCCAAATCCTTCAGTTGTACAACTCCTCTGTCTGTGACAATTTTTACCTCATATGGTTCCAACCAATGCATTTTGAACTTTCCCAGATGTTGGAAAAACTTGTTGTCATACAGTAGGACTAGGTCTCCTTCTTTGAAACTTTTTCTCTTAATATGTTGATTATGCCAAGCTTTTTCCCTTGATTTCTGTACTTCTTGGTGAAAGCCTGTTAGAATGCTATCTTCTTCCATGGTCATCAACTGACTTAACCTTTCTTGTACTGTACCTCATTTTGTCATGTTTGTAATTGTTGTGACACTAATGGGTGTTCTATATGCACTAAATCCCTCAATTAAATTTTCAGCCCGGGGTAAGTAAACTTAGAGTTGTAGCACTATATGTGCCAAGGAAGAAAAGCTAGAGGAAGTATAATCTAACTAAGGAGATGGTCTATCTAAGGTCTAATCTACTTAAGCAAAGACTATCAATGAACAAACCCTATCAAGGAACTTGAACTATTTACCCTAAGTAACTTTTAAACAATGGATCGATGGATTGTTCCTATAGAAGCAAATGAAAACCCTAGTTTGAACAAGTTAACCTATTTAATCTAATTAGCAAAGAGCAATCCATCTATTTAATCTATTTAACTTAATGAGAAATAGTAATAGCAAATTAATCCAATCAATCTATTCAATCTAATGAGCATCAACAAGTGAGCAAATAAGCAATCAAATAACTAACCTATGAAAACTTCTTCAGCAAGTAAACTAATCAAAACTACTCAACAGGTAACTAATCAAACTATTAAGCAAGTGAACTATATTCTTAAGATAAAACTCATAATTACTTTTGATCTACAAAGGAAAATCTTAACCTATTGAATTAAAAACATCATGACAAAATTCAAAGATTAATCAAAAACTATTCTTAATGTACAATAACAAGAAACTTTAAATATAATGATGATGATTATGTCTTTGGTGTATTATGACATCATGATGGCATCTAACGATTAGTGATAACTCAATAGGAATAGTTTCAATATTAACTTCTATGGAGAAATGAAAAGTATGAATCAAGCAATCTAACGAGATCTTAGCCATCATAGAAGAAATGTCAACTATCTTGAAAATCCATGTGATCTCTCAATTTATGCATTAATCATCAATAATAAGAAAACACTATTCTACTTAAAACAAATGCACTTCTATAATAATGTAAGAAAATTCACATGATTAGAAACTCATAACTAAAACTTAACTCAAACTCAAACTTCTATTTAGAATTGCAATTTAAATCTAGAAAGGAAATTTCGGAAAGCTAATCCTATTATTAACAATTCAAATTGCAAGTTAAAATGCTTATAAAAACATAATTTAAATTCTACTTCTACCTCAACATACTACAACAAAATTGATAAGAAAACTAGATAAGAAAACTAAGAATTAAAATCAAAACTAGCAACTATTCATCCATCAAAACTTTGCCAAAGAAACTATGTACTATGTATTAACTCAATATGTTGTTTTAGCTATTCTATTTCAATCTACAGGGATTCAAATTAACATTTAATCACACAAAAAGGTTAGTAGCTAAGCTTGCAAACTATTTACTAATAACTTAAAAAACACAGCATATTAATAACTATCATTTACAAGCAACCTGGAAAAAAGGAAATTGAAACAACTGAACAACAAACACACAACATGTAAAATGATATAAACAGATATAATGGAAAATGAACGAAATGAAATTTGCGCAACTCAAATACACAAGATAACTATCTAACTATTCACCCAGACCACTGGTGGGCCCCCTTAGCAGGTCGTTGCTACTTCTCAACAACGAATCACGAGTTAAATCAACACGATTCTCGTATTTAAATTAAAAACGTAGTCTTGCCCAAGTTTGTGGAAATGTCTTGAATTACACAGCAAAACAATTCTAACAATTTCTGACAATTATTAACAATTCTTAACTGACCACTACTGTGGTATTTATAACAGTTACAATTTGAGAGGTTGACCACTGGAAGGGTTGACCTCCTCTAAAAACAAAAAATTCCATTAAATACGTTATAACTGCCTTTGGCTTCTAGAAACCAAACGAGCCACTCAACGCTCAACATAATAGCTTAATCAGATATGTAAAGAGCTCGGTAGTTGTAGGCCATGAGGGTGAACAAAACCCATGTCGCAGATTGGCCAAGCACAGGCCGCCGATATAACAACTGCCAACTCACCCACGTTTTTAGTGTTGGATGCAGTGTCGGACGCAGTGATGGATGGATTACCAGACGCAGTGTCAGATGGAGTACTAGACGCAATGCCAGATGGAGTATCAGACGAGCTACTAGATGGAAAAACGCCATGCGATTTTTCCCTGTGACACATAGATCATGCATTAGCTTCTTGTAATCATTAAATCAAATTGAATTAAACTCAAAATCATCACAAAGCATCAATTACATGTACTTGGTATAAGCTATGATGACTTGCTATGAAATCCTTAAAAAATTCTTCAAAATGGTTATTAATACATATATAATATCGGTCAAAAAGGATTTAATCAGCATCATTAAACAACCAAATCACGAACCCAACATTACCCCCACACCTAAGATTTTGCAGGTCCTACTGCAAACAAAAATGAATTGCCCAACATGACTAGACTTGCTGAGTAGGGGATGGATTAGCTTTAGAATCTTCTTTTCCTGAAGACTTGGTCTTGGCCCTCTTGCGGTGTTTCAATTATGCATGGAGGTTATGATTTTCATTGGTCATTTGGTCAACCACTCTTTGGAGGGAATTCACCTTTGCTTGTAGTATTTCATTGTTATTGTGTAGATGTCTATCCATGGTCTTCCTCTCTTCCAATTGTTGCAGCAGCTGAAAATTTTCATGTTGTAACTTTTCAATGGTTGGAGTATGATCAGATATCTCAGAGGAGGGCTTGGATCCCTTGAAGGATGTAGAGAGTCTATCATTTTTTGGATCTAGTATAGGCATCTGCGAGGTAGGAGTAATAGGGGGTTTATGAGGAGAAGTAGGTTCAGATTTTATCTCTCTATGAGGCTCCAATTCTTCGTAGACACTTCCCTAAGTCTTTTATGATGGATTTTGAGATCAGAAGATACTTGGATGGGGTTTGAAGTGCCTGGGTGTTTTTCATAAGGTTTTCCTCTTGTATTTCGGGCACTTTTATGAAAATATCCTCTCTTAAATTGATTAACTCATCTCTTATTTGTGGGAACTATAGGGAAGTCTTGTTGAATTACCTCTTGTAACTTTTTGGGTGCAAGATCAATATATGTTGAGGGAATTGGAGGGTTATCAATAGGCTTCTTAGTCTTCTTTCCCGATGAGGTTGCAGAGGTATCAATAAGATTCTTAGTCTTTTGTTCCAGTAAAGGGATAGCTTGAGCAGAAGGGTTTGGAGTCTTCGGAGAATGGGGTTTGGATGGAGTAAGTCCATAGATCAAGTGTTTTCTTGTTTGTCTTGATTGTAATGTGAGGGTTTGAAAATTGGTAAATAAACTCATCCCATGTCTTCCCCTATTTTTCCAACTCGTTTATAACAAGCAGTTTGATGAGTTCATGGTGGAATAGGCTATTATGGGGGTTGACCATGTTATTTTGTACTTGGGAAGACATCTTCTCAAGACTTTTTAAGAAGTAAAAGGGAAAATTCAATGGCTTATTGAATTGAAAATGAGCTAATAATCGAAAGTGGTAGGCTTTAAAAACAGGATATCTACCTTCGCAAGTGATCATTTTGGTGACGACTATGGGAGGGTTAATTATCTCATCCTTAATCCACTCCCTGGAGTATCCCTTAGCTCTAGAGACATTCTGAAACTTGGGTTTAAAGACCCTGTCGTAGCTTGCTCGTGGTAACTAGTGGTGTTTAAACCAATGGTCTCCAACTCTTGGAAGCTTTGTGGCTAAGGCAATTTATTCCTCAGAGACCACGAAGGTGAGATACCCTGTGCGTTCCATCCTTCTATCAAATCCCATGGATTATTGCAAAGAAACGTTGTCATCGCAGCCCTGCAAATGAGCCAAGAACGGTCCCCACTCTACGCAAAGGAAGACTTCCCTGCACTGTGCGAACTCGGGGCTAACAAAGAGGTCAACATAAGAGGATGACTCATACCGTTTAGGCATGGTGACAATGTGGAGAATGAACAGAGCACGGAATTTTATAGAGGATAAGCGCAATCATGAAGAGGATGAGCACGATTAAGTAGAGGAAAAACACAATTGAGCAGAGGGTGAACACGATTAAGAAGAGAGTGAGTGCAATGCATAAATGGGATAAAAAATTTGAGTGA
Source organism: Picea mariana (assembly GCA_032191745.1). Classification (NCBI taxonomy): domain Eukaryota; kingdom Viridiplantae; phylum Streptophyta; class Pinopsida; order Pinales; family Pinaceae; genus Picea; species Picea mariana. The sequence continues at coordinate 48,823 of JASDQU010685430.1, read as the reverse complement.
TCCCTCCATTTTTTAATGCACCCAAGGTGGAAACGGTTGCATTCATTGATGAATTCATCACGCATGAGTTTCCATGTGTGAGCATGAGTGCGCCAATTTCAAATTTGAAGAGAATGTTTTGGGAGGCAATCGTAATGATGAAGGATTTAGATCAATGTCCAAGTCTTTTACTTTGACATTTGATCATAAAAATGTTTAAGAATTATATCATTTAATCTCAATTTACATTAACTAACTCAAATAAATTCAAATGATTCATGGTTACCTGAGATCATGGACATTTACTGTGTGTATACATCTCGTCTGATCCTTCATATGGTGCGTCAACCGACACCTCATATGGTATTTCAAATGGCACGTCATACGACACTCCATATGGTACCCCTGTGCGAAATGAAATTTGTTCTTCCTGTAATGGATGTTTTATCCATATCATTCATTCTTAAAACGATTTTGAAAGTCACAGTGAATAGGAGCAAAGAGTGTTCCATTATTACTTGTTTTGTCATTGTGCTCACACAATATGTTCCTATATCTTGCATATTATAAGGCATGTAATACAAATTCGTAATGAATAGCATGTAAAGAAAAACTAGTTATGTGGTCTATCAAAGAAATGTACAACAATGTATAACACATAGGGAATATTTAGCATTTCAAAATAAAATAACTGCTGATATAATAGGTTGTATCATGAAGACAATATACATAAAAAATTTGTTTAAAGATTCCACTTCTTCTTCTGATGGCTTATAAATAGGCAGTGTTTTCATTTGTCAACTCATGAAACCCTCCCCCACTCCTAAGTATTGTGACACCTCACAATAAAAAATATAGGAAACTGGTCAATTCTCCCAAAAGCCAAAGATTTACATCTTGTTAAGTGTAGAGATAAATTTCACATATCAGTCTGACAATACGGTTAGAATATGTCCCCACCTATAGGATAAAATATCCTACATATAAATAAGAAGAGGTAGGTGAGAGAGTTTCAATATAGTCTCAAAGTAGGTTCCCAATGGCAGATTTACGTAGTTCATTAACCTTAGCTTAACCATACATACTTCATGTCATCTTTGTCTACAAGTAATTCCATACATCGGGACAAGTTTAAATTTCTTATTATTTTTTTGTCAGATTATCATCCTCACTAGGTAGAATGCCCCGCTGCCAGCAAGCCTGTTCAGTACTCTGACGGGTTTACCTAGTCATACCACAGGCCAGTACCCACTACCAGCAGACCTATTTAGTATCCCAATGGGTTAGCCTCTTACACCCTCAGATAATGGCCCTCCATATTTTAATATTTTAGTATAAGATTGCTTTGTGCAGGAATATGGGGGGACAACTCTCAAAACAATTTTTTTCTCTCTTTTTTTTTCAATTAGGATGGTATTTATGTTAGAGGATGACCTTCCTTTATATATTCCTTAGTTATGTAAGAGGTACTTAAGTGGACATATACTATCTAAAGATATGATATAATCAAGCATTTTTAGTGTGTAGTGGATGGTACCATTGGGAAAGAACAGAAAGGTATCTTTAGGCTCAAATCACTTTCTTCTTTTTTAATTTATTATGATGTTTCCATGACTAACTGCTAATCATACCTCCTTGTTACTTTTTAATAAATATACTTTACTCACTTACTCAGGTTTCTTGGAAAAACTGTACGAGTAACCTATAAGTTTGATGGTTACGGTATCACTTCCTTATATCTAGTGGTGAAGGTCTAAGAGAAACTGCTATTAGAGATGCCTTGAGAAAAAGAAGATGAAAGTTTTTTCAAAAATGTGGCTAATTACAGCAAGCCATTATTCGATTGATGCCTAGCAGACAACAAAGTTCAAATATAGCAATATTTTGAATAAAAATCCTTCTTTTATATTTCCTTGAATCTGTCTACTCCTGGTGAAATAAATACCTAAATAAATCTCTAGAATTGTCTATCAACAAAATTGAAAATTATTTACATATGTACAATCGAAAATTCATAAAATCATTCAAGAACAAGGCGGGACTTCCCCATATACTAAGGCTAATGCCTTGTCAATTGACATAACCTATAGAAAATCTTCTTTGGAAATGGGTCTATGATAAAGTTTGAGTCGGTGTCCATTTACTACAAAGGAGACTTTTCCATCGTCAATTGTTTTTATTTTCATAGCCCCATTGTCATACACGATGACTACCGCGTAAGGACCCAACCATCGAGTGGTAAGTTTTCCTTTGAAGGTTTTAAATTGGGAGTCAAACAACAAAGCCCAATCACTGGGTTGGAAGTGTTTTTCCTTAATAAACTTGTCATGCCACTTGCTCCTCTGGTTTTGGACTAATATTGTTAGTTGGATAGCATATTTCCTGATCTCATCCAACTCATTTAATTGTAGGGCTCATTGTTTCTGAGCCTCATCTAAGTTTAATCCCAATTCTGCCGCAATACAGAAGGCCCTTACTTGGAATTCTATTGGTAGAATCACTTGTTTCCCATATACTAACTCATAAGGGGTATTCCTAGTGGTGTTTCTCCAGGTGGTCCAATATGCCCACAAAGCCTATGGAAGCCTATCAACCCAATCCTGATGATGTAATTGAACAGTCTTGGTTAAGATAGCTTCCAGAAACTTGTTTGTAGACTCTACCTGACCATTATCTTGTGGGTGGTATGGAGAATATTTGCAGTTCTTAATCCCATATTTCTCTGTTAGTTCTGTCATAAGCTTGGAAGTGAATTGAGTTCCTTGGTCTATAACAATTTCATGAGGAACACCAAAGCAAGTAAATATGTCTTCATAAATGAATTCAACAACGGATTTTTATGTAGCCCTAAATAGGGATTTTTCCTTTACCCACTTGGTGACATAATCTGTACAAACCAAAATATATTTTTTCTTACGAGACATGGGTGAGATTGGTCCTACAAAGTCAAGGGCCCATTTCTTGAAAGTTTCTATCATAACTTGGGCATGCAAGGTCATTTCGTTAGCTGGTGTGGGTCTTCTTATCCTTTGACAACTATCACAACTCCTCACATACTTGGAAACATCCTTGAAAATGTTAGGCCAATAGTAACTTGAATGTAACACCTTATATGTTATACGTTTGTCAGAAAAATGGCCACCACATGGTCCATCATGACAACTTCATAGTATTTATGGTATCTTGTCTTCTCGGACACATCAACAAATAATCAAATCAGGACCTATATGAAAAATTTCATGGCCAACCCAAGAGTAATTGACACTTTGCATAATAATTCTACGTTTTTCATGAGGTGACAAATGGGACAGTAACTTCCTAGTAGCCAAATAGTTTTCCATATCTGCAAACCATGGGTTATTTATAGAAAGGGAAAAAAGGTGCTTGCTTGGGAAACTATCATCTACATGAATATCATCATCCTCATTTTTTATTCGTGAAATAAAATCATCTACCAAATTCTCCTTTCAATGTCGGTCAAGAACGGGGATGTTAAACTCTTGCAATAGCAAGAGCCACCTAGTCACTCAGCCATTAGTTATGGGTTTATTCATGAGAAATCTAATGGAATAATGATTTGTATGTACAAATACTTTGTAACATGTGATGTAGTGGAGAAACTTATTGATAGCATGAACTGTTGCCAAGAATTCCTTCTCGGTAACTGTGTAGTTTAACTCGGCAAGGGAAAAGTTCTTGCTCACAAAAAAAATGGCATAGGACTGTTGGTCTTCTTTCTGCCGTAATACTCCTCCTATTGCGGTGTCGGAGGCATCAGTGGATATGTGAAATGGTAGATCCCAATTGGGTTCCCTAAGAACTGGTGCCACATACATCTTAGCTTTCAGGGTTTCAAAGGCATTTTGACACTACTCAATCCAAAGAAAATCAACATCTTTTATTAACAATCCAAACATGGGTGCAACAATCTTTGTAAATTTTTCAATAAACCATTGGTAGTATCTGGCATGTCCAAAAAATATTCTCACCTCTTTCTGAGTCTTGGGGGGTGTAATTTTGACGATGAACTCAATATTTGCAGGATCGACTTTAATCCCTTCAAATGAAATGTGATGTCCTAGAACCACTCCTTCAGTCAAAAACATTTTACATTTTTCATGACTTAAAAACAGGTTCATTTCTTGACATCTGATAAGGACTTTTTCTAAATTATCTAAGGCTTCCTGGTAAGTATTTCCATATACTGTGAAGTCATCCATGTATACCTCCACACAATCATGAATAAGATCAACAAATATCCCTAGTACTTCTCATTGAAATATGGAAGTAGAATTACACAATCCAAATGGTAATACCCTATAGGCATAGGTTCCCCAAGGACAAGTAAAGGTAGTCTTGTCTTGATCCTTGGGTGCTATGAGAATTTGATTGTACCCGCTATATCCATCTAAAAAAGAGAAATATTTCTTTCCAGACAGGGTCTCCAAAAATTGGTCAATTAAAGGAAGAGGAAAGTAATCCTTCAGAGTGGCTTTGTTGAGCTCCTGAAAATGAACACAAATTCTCCATTTCGCGGTCACTTTATTTGGAACCACTAAAAGTAGGGATAAACACTTACTGTCGAAGATGGGATAAATAAATCCGACATTTAATAACTTTTGGATCTTCTCTTTTACTATATCTTTGAGTGTTGGGTTCATCCTTCTCTAGGGCTTCCTAACAAGTGTTACTTCCCCCTAGGTATATATGTGATGGAAACATGTGTTAGGTTGTATATGCTTCATTTCAGTGTATTCCCAGGTGAATGCCCCGGATTGTTCTTTAAGCATACTTACTAACTGTTTTTTTTGGTCTGCATCTAGCCCAAAGTTTATATGTAGACATTTTCCTGGACTAATCTCGTAGGGCATGGTATAAGATGTGGCAGACTTGTCTATATCAAAGATGAAAGATGTCGAAGAAAAAATGGATGGGTCCAATTGTTCCTGAAATTCTTCCCCAAACATATACTCAAATTGGCGAAAAGATTGTGGAAAATCAACACATGAGATAGAAAAAATAAACTGGTTTAGCACATTTTCCATTGTGTTCTATTGAAGTGCCCAAGAAAGATCACTTTGCAACATGGGTTCTTCCTAGTCCTCATTCTCTTATGGAAATTGAATCCACCATACATTTTCCATGATAGGTTGAGCTGGAGGATATATGGTGAGCTTTTGGATAGAGAGTCCATTTGAGATGGTCATTTCTCCTTCTCTGCAACCAATACATGCATTAGTTGTGGCTAACCAAGGTCTTCCCAAAATAATGGGATGGCCTTTGGTAGGATCCTTTGATTGAATGACAAGAAACTCTACTGGGTATTCCCATGAGGCTAAATTAACTATGATATCATCCAAAATTACTTCAGGTATAACTCTGGTCTTATCTGCTAATCCAAAATGGTTGGGGTAGGTCTAAGAAGAGGTTTTAACTATAATTCCTCCAAGGTAGTAACAATCATAACATTGATGGCTGCCCCTAGGTCTATGAGAGTGTTACTAATGGAAACCTTATTAATGGTTATGGTCACTATGGGGTTTTCTAGGTTCCCATACTTTGCTACCTTAGGCTGGTCTGATATATACTCAGAAAGTTCTCTTATCAAATGTATTGTTGGAGAGTCCTTCTACTTCCTCCCTGCCTTCTTAATACACAATTGTTTGACCACCTTACTATAGATTGGAATATCCTTAATGGCTTGTAGTAAGGGAATCTTGACACAAATATTCTTCAATTCATTCAAGATGTCAAATTTCGGTCGGGTGGTAGGTTTCTCGATTACTAATCTTTCTAGATAAGGAGGGGCCTTCGTAATTTGTGAAGGTTCATTTTGGGGAAGATTGGGTTCTTGGTCCTTAGGAATAATAACATCTTCCAACCTAGTTGCATCCGTGGGTTGTTGGGGGGTTTCCTCTTCTTCTTCTTCCTAGATGACTACTAGAGGTCTCTGCCTGTCCATAAATTTTCCCGACCTTAGTTGAATCTCCTGCAATGGAACAAGAGAAATAGCATATGTCGGGAAGGCCTGCATCTCAACATTATGAAGAGGTTGAGTGGGATTATTATTCGGATTGGGAACTAGCTGTGCCGGTAATAATGTTGGTCTCAGGGAGCTTGCATTCTAATATTGTTGTGGTTTTTTTTGTGGAATAGGAGGTAAAGGTGGTGGAACAAAACCTGGGAGAAGTTACATAATGTTTGGTGGAAAATGGGGGTAAGGATGGTTGGGCATAGGAACAAGTATAGCTTGAGGGTTCCCTTGGGTATGCCTTTCTATCCATCCTTGAGGCCAAGGATGGTGATACTGTGTAGACCAGTTTTTCCAACTTGGTGAGTTCCATTGTTGTGGTTGTTGATAATAGGGTGGAACTTGAGGTTGTAGATATCCAGGTATGTAGGTTGATTCCTAGGCTTCCATGGCCTTCTAGGTGCATAAGGCAACTCCCCAAGATCCCCACTTCTATAGATGGATAACAAACTAGGCAATGATGGACATTTTTCAGTTGAGTGTTCTTCTGAGTAGAAGCCAAAAACTAGAATGTTATCTAATGGGCATTCCCTTGAGGAATGCTTCCTCCCACATCTTGGGAAAAATATGCTCATTGTTGCATTTTCCTCCTCATGTTTCTTTTTAATCATTAGGGTTTCCAACTGGGAACCTATTGTGCTTAAGATATCTGTCTTGAATTTTTTTAAAAGGTTCCCTATCTCTACTCTTGTGATACTACCTGAACTAACTAGTTTTAAGTTTCTATTATATGGGTCCCGAACATTCTTTCCTGTTTTATCTCTACTCCTCGAGTAATTCTTACAAATTTCACAAATTTTGACAAATGGTTTATCGGAGATGTCACCTGATGCCATCAGGTTAAGTATCTCTAGGCATTCCTCTAAAATCCCTTTGAGGAAAAGAGACCTAGTTGTATCATCTATAATGTCTTGGCATTTTGATTTCTGTGAGATGTGAGAGGCACCCCCCATGTCAAGGACTGGTGGGAAACCTATTGGGAGCAACAGAGCGAGGGGGAACCCTCTTTGTTCTCAGTCGAACCCACTTGGAATTCTTTCTAAGATTCCATCAATGAATAATATTGTCTCATGGGGAGCTATGAGGAAAAATACATACAATGGACTATGTTGTGGCAAAAAAGGGACCAAGATGTGCATGAGCTGACAAATCTATTTCATACCCTACGCAAAAAGTTGGGTATCAAAGATTCAAGAAAATTTTTGTGTTAAAGTACCACAGTTGTCTGCATAGATACATTCAAGAGGAAATGGAGTTCCTCGGCATCTCCTCTCTTGGTGTGACATAGCGGTATGCTGCCAAGATTGAGCAGAATTTCAAACAGAAGAAGCGAGACTTTGGGTCTTCGAATCAGAAGCAAGGGAAAGTTACCCCCAAACCGCTGAACAAAGGACCAATCCAAGACGGGGTGGCCCAAGACAACCTGCCAAAGATGCAAGAAAAGAACAACACCACGAAGCCAAAAAAGGACACGGGGAAGTGGTGTGAGTTCCATAATAGCTCCACTCACAAGACAAGTGAGTGTTGGGCCAAGCACTCACTGGTAGCCGAGTTGAAGGCTTCTAAATCAGATGCAGGCTCCGACTCTGAATCACAACCCAACAAGGGGAATGTCAGGGGGAAGCATATTAATAATGCGGAGCCCAACGCCATTGTTGCCACCATGAAGATCTAGAAGAAGGAACCAGAATATCCAGAGGAGGTGAAGCACCTCTTCCATTCCCAAATGTGGGTAAAGGGTTCCCCATTACAGTTCATTGTCGACAGTGGGAGCCAAAAGAACCTCATCTCAGTAGAGGTCATGAAACGACTGTGCTTTTCGACCACAACACACCCACAACCATACACCATCGGGTGGATACACCAAGGACAGGACCTCCACGTCAGCCAACAATGTCACCTTCCCTACAACATCAAGCCCTTCACGGATGAGGTATTATGTGACATTGCTCCTTTTGATGTTTTTGATGTATTATTAGTCCAACCATACTTGTGGAAGTAACATGTTGTGTATGAGTCTAGGCCTTGTGTTGTTATTATTACTTTGGGAAATAAGTTGTAAGGATACCAGAAATAGCACCGCCTACAACCATCTCTTTGGTTACTACAAAACAATACAGTAAGATCATTGCCAAAACCAGAAATTTGTTTTCCTGATGATCCGCCCTCAGGGAAAGAATAAGATTGTGGCCACGACCTCCAGACATGGCCCCTCTACAAAACAACAACATATGGATAAGTTCGTGGAGGCGTACAAGGACATCTTCACTTCCCCCGGAGGGGTGCCTCTACACTGCCAGGTCAAGCATCCCATTGATCTGACCCCAGGTGCATCGCTGCCCAATGGACCAATCTATCGATGCTATGTTATGGAGAATGATAAAAAAAAGAGTTCAGAGGACAATATCTGCCACATCTCTTCTCAAAGATAAGCTACCAACGCCCTAGCTATTTTATTTCCATTCTGTCTGTAAGCATATTTCAGTCATTTGCGTTAATGAAATGAAGCTTTATTTCCACTGCATCTCTGTGTTTATGTGTATTTATGTATTTCATTGTGTTCCTGCATAAATCTGGATCAAGATAAATGAAAAGTATGAATCAAGCAATCTAACGAGAGCTTAGCCATTATAGAAGAAATATCAACTATCTTGAAAATCCATGTGATCTCTCAATTTATGCATTAATCATGAATAATAAGAAAACACTATTCTACTTAATTCAAATGCACTCCTATAGTAATGTAAGTAAATTCACATGATTAGAAACTCATAACTAAAAATTAACTTAAAATCAAACTTCTATTTAGAATTGCAATTTAAATCTACAATGGAAATTTCGTAAAATAAACTAAGCTAATCCTATTATTAACAATTCAAATTGCAAGTTAAAATGGTTATAAAAACATAATTTAAATTCTACTTCTACCTCAACATACTTCAACAAAATTGATAAGCAAACTAGATAAGAAAACTGAGAATCAAAATCAAAACTAGCAACTATTCATCCATCGAAACTTTGCCAAAGAAACTATGTACTATGTATTAACTCAATACTTTGTTTTAGCTATTCTATTTCAACCTACAGGGATTCAAATTAACATTTAATCACACAACAAGGTTAGTATCTAAGCTTGCAAACTATTTACTAATAATTAAAAAGACACGACATATTAACAACTATCCTTTACAAGCAACCTGCAAAAAAGGAAATTGAAACAATTAAGTTCTGAACAACAAACACACAACATGTAAAATGATAAAAACACATATAACGGAAAATGAAAGAAATGAAAATTGTGCAACTCAAATACACAAGCTAACTATCTAAATATTCACCAAGACCACTGGTGGCCCCCCCCAGCAGGTCGTGGCTACTTCTCAACAGCGAATCACAAGCTAAATCAACATGATTCTGGCATTTAAATTAAAAACACAGTCTTGCACAAGTTTGTGGAAATGTCTTGAATTACACAACAAAACAATTGTAACAATTCCTGACAATTCTTAAAAATTCTTAACTAACCACTACTGTGGTATTTATAATAGTTACAATTCGAGAGGTCGACCACTAGAAGGGTCGGTCTCCTCTGAAAAAATAAAATTCCATTAAATACGCTATAACTTCCTTTGGCTTCTAGAAACCAAATGAGCCACTCAACACTCAGAATAATAGCTTAATCCAAGATGTCAAGAACTCAGTCATGGAGGCCACGAGAATGAACAAAACCCATGTCATTGATTCGCCTAGCATAGGTCTTCAATATAACAACCGCCAACTCGCCCACATTTTTAGTGCCGGATGGAGTACTGGATGCAGTGTTAGATGGAGTACCGGACAAGCTACTGGATGGAAAAACTGTTGAAATAATGTAACTGCGAAGAGCATTCTTATTATTTTGTTATTTGATTAAATCCCCATT